>JAABKJ010002934.1:0-26875 GCA_011634705.1 Andricus grossulariae
TGCATTCGGATCCTCTCATGACTCTTGTATCTTTAACTAGTTCCCTTATTCTTTCATCCGCAATAACGAAGTCAATTTAAAAAAATAATAAATTGTTTCAACAATTATGTTTGTTAACTTTAATTAATTATTATCTCACTTTAAGGGACAAGTAGACAAAAAGTGGAAAATTTCAGAAAAAGTCGCAACTATTTAGCATTATTATACGAGAAGATAGTTATAAAAATTAATAATTTGTTTAAACAATTATTTTGGTTAAATTTGAATTATCATTATATTCTAAGATAGTAAAAACTAGACAAAAATTAAAAATTTCAGAAAAAGCGCAACTTTCTAGCATTATTCAAAGAGAATATTATTTAAAAAAATAATAAATTATTTAAACAATTATTTTTGTTGACTTTAATTAATCATTACCTCACTCTGATTGAAAAGGAGACAAAAAGTGGAAAATTTTAGAAAAAACTGCAACTTACTAGCATTATTCTAAGAGAGTATTATTATAAATGATAATACATTGTTTAAACAATTGTTTCTGTTAAAATTAATTGACAATTTTTGCGAGGGGACTGCATGTTTCTAGTGATGCCACTATTGTTATTTTAAATTTAATAATCATTTCTTATATTTTTTAAAGTCCATATTTTAATTAATCAACTTATCTTTAATTAATCAGAGGTGCAGCAGCAAACCTATTCAACGGAAGTCAAATCCATGCGAAATATAGGAACCGACTGCCTCTTCCAGTCCTGGCTGCTCGTTTGAAATTTACTAATCAGCCCGGAATTCGAGACGAAATCAAAGCCGGTGGAGAAGGTCAAACCCAAGGAGACGTGATAATAGCCTGGGTCGCAGGTCTCGACTTTGGAAGTTCAGTTTCAAGACCCTTGCGCTGCAGTCTCCAAGTAATGATATAAAATCATTTAAAATTAACAATTCCTCCTGAAAATTCACTTATCCAGAAGCGCACACTATATCAAATATTCTTTCAATAGAATAAACCACAAAGATTGAAGATTACTACTCTGCAGTTTGATATCTGTGAAAAAACTATCTGGTTGTCTACCCGAGGGACGATTTTTAATTCCCGGTCAATTCCTTGTTTTCTCCCGGTAAATTTTTCATTTTCTCGGTCTGGGAAGTTTGATTTAAAAAATATATACATTTACCATTTCCGATAAATACTAATTTACGAGTTTGACTGTTTACTGGATTTCAAGATTTCAAAAGATAAAAAAATTGCAAACAGCATCATTATCATCATTATCGACAATAAAGTGTTTTTCATTGTTCGTTTCGCGCTTAAACAAACTGAGAGTAATAAAATATCAAGACACTTTTAATATTCATTTTAGTACAATCGAATGAAAAATCGCGGTCACTGAATCAAATTACCCTTGCTTTTCCGGTTTCTTCCTGGTGAATAAAATTCCCTCCCTTTACCAGTCAGGTAGACACACAGGTGCGCTTCGAGGCTTAAAAATTATACAAAGAAGAAATCTAAACATAATATAAATATTACAGGCAGTCGACAGTATAGAATCTGAAGGACTTCGAACACTGACATATACTGGACCAATCAATTCCCTACGAACAGCTCAAAAGCCCTATGAAGTTTTCTTGTCTGGCGACTGTCTTGTTCTTCACGAAGGGCTCGTAAACCAGATTTCTTCCGGTTCAACGAGTCTAAATGTCAATGTAATCGTTCATTAACTCCTCGTCTCTCCTCACATCGTTTACATCTCATGTTTTCGTTCAAACCAAAAAGGCATGTATAATGAATTACAAATTCAATTTAGAAGAGATCATGGACATCAAGAATTGCACATTTTCACCCAACTGGAACTGATTAACTGTAAACGAGGAGCTTGTATAGAAAACGTTATTATTAGAAAATAGTTATAAAAGTAGGATACAAAATTATAAACCGTAATAATTATAGACTGGTCATAGCAGGTGGACGGGCATACGCCTTGGGAATGAATCCATATTTTCGGGTCTTCGGTGCATATGCCCAAAGCCACCCATCCACCGTTTGATTTCCAAGATCGGCATAAATCCAATCGGCTCGCCTCACGGATAAATCGTCCGGCGCCTGAGCTTTGTAATCATAAAGCACGACTAACTCGGTTCCAGTCGTTTCATCCCGAAAGTCCCTCAAATCCTTTTGCTGCAACTGCTCACTTCCGGAGACGTTCCCATTGCTTGGGCCTGGAATTAAAGCAAAAATCGTGAGAATTTTTCTAGTTTTAGGAAAGTATATTTTTAGATTGTAAATGTCCTGTATCAGTGTGTGTATATAGTATATACTTGTACTCCGATCAAAAATAATAAAATGCATTAACGGAAGACAACAAAAGGACTGTTCATTAATCCGTCACTATAGCATTACCCTATTACAAAAATTACACGAATGTTTCCTCGCGAATTTTTTTAATAATGTAGACGCCCAGGAGAACACATCCACGTGAATTTTACGTAGATTTCCTCGAGAATTTATACAACTACGTGAAAATCCTCGTGGAAATTTGAAATCTTCCACGTGAAAATATTTCTGGGCAATTCCATGTTAAAAATTACATCGATCAAAAACAGTTCATAAACTACGTCATATCGCCTGGGGAGGGGGTAGGTTTTGTGGTATTGGGGGGGGGGTAAACGCAGAATGTGTAAATAATGTGTAAATAACAATTTTTTGAACTGCTTGAAAAAATGAAAAATACTGTTTCTATTCGACAAGCCTTTTTTAAAGAATTCCTCTTTTGCCCTGTTTTCAGGAAACTTCCCCTTTTTCTCGTTTTTTCGTTTAAATACGAACTAAATTTTATTAGTTGAAGATCCATCTCTTTGGTTGAAAACTAGTTTTTGTTGTTGAAAATTGATCGTTTTTATTTGAAAATTCAACTATTTGGTTGAAAATTAACTATTTTGTTGAAAATTCATATTTTTGGTTGAGAATTCATCTGTTTTCGAAGAAAAGTTCATCGTTGAAAATTCAACTGTTTTATAAATTTTTCTAAAAAATTCATCACTTTTGATAGAAAGTTCAAATATTTGGTTGTAAATGCAATTGTCTGGTTCATCATTATTTTTGTTGAAAATTCAACGATTTTCTTGAAAATTATATTGTTTATTATAAATTCAACTATCTTGTTACAAAATCATCTTTTGTATTTGAAAATTTACCTCCATTGTTGAAAAATTTTCTTTTTGGATTGAAAATGCATCTTTTTTCCGGTGGAGAATTCATCTGTTTTGGTACAAAATTTGTGGTTTTTTGTTTGAAAATTCGACTATTTGGTTGAAAATTCGTCTTTGCAGATTGAAAATTCAACTATTCGGTTAAATGTTATTATCATTTGCTTAAATGTTCAACTATTTGTTCGAAACCTCATTTTTAATATAGCAATTGAAAGATTTGTAATTCAAAGCCAGATAACTGATGCTCTGTACTGGTCTCCCATCTTCTTTTTTTGAACTGTCTGACCTCTTACATTCTTAAAACCTTTTTCTGGCCATATTCCTCTTCCTAAAAGTTTTTAAATACAGTAAAATAATAAATAAATTCCTTTTTTCAAAGAAAAGGCAGTTAAATAAAACTATTTGCCACTTTTTTAAGCATCAAAGTACCAACCAAATTCCAACCTAAAATCTTAGATGTTCATTTCCTACAAAAAGCCACTTTTATCAGTTTTTTTTCACGTTACTTTTTTTCTCTATGCAAAGACGATTTTCAAAACCCATGAAAATTGAACCTCCAAATTCTTAAATGATTTACTTGGAATTGAACAACTTTTCCTATTCTTACTCATTTTCTTCCAATTTAGAAACTATATATCAGGAGTATGAGTTTTTATTTTTTGTTTAAACAGAATATTGCACTTTTTAGCATGATCCGCAACCGAGCCTGTTCCAATTTTAGATTCCTGTCACTTTGAGATTATAAAGTTCCATATTCTACTTCTCAGAACTGAATAATTTTTTTTAATCGAACTTTTTTGGTCTCAATTCAGGAACACTTCAGCTCAAGAGTATTCTTTTAGTAAACTTTTGTTTTATCTTTAAATGCTGATTTCGAATTTACAGAATTTTATTTCGATCTCCTAAAAAATTCCGATTTTGTTGATTATCTAGTTCTGTATTGCAACCCTTCAATAAAAAAAACGTTTGAATTTGCACGTGGATTTCTATGTGGTTAGATGAATCCCCTTTGCTTCAAGTTATAAAATATTAGACAAGAATGTTTTTTGTAATTTTTCAAAAGTTGTTAGCAAATAAACTGGTTTTTGGACATTTTTAACTGACCTATTCCATGAGGATCGCCAGCAGCAGTGGTGGTAGTTGTTGTCGTTGCAGCATATGAATGAAGTACGTGACCTGGATAAACGAAACCGGATGGCACAAATCCTTCATTTCCGTCACAATGTCTCAAGACCCAAAACCAATCAGGGTCGTCTCGATTCAAAACAGTAACAAATTCTCCTCTTTCTACACTCACGTCGTTTTCATCTCGTGCAACAAACGTATATAAAACTATGTATCTCCCTGCAGAAGGATCCTAAAATCGATTTAAATAATTATTCAATCATAAGTAAATTTGGTTGCGTCGAGTGCAATAGATATTGCTCTAATTCAGACCTGCCCGGCGAGGAGAAATCCCTGACCAAAGTAGATGTTGTACTTCCACTTTTAATTTCTTCTGAGGAGCTGGAGTGAGTTGGAGTAGTGGCAAATTCGCGTGGTTATCTGTCGTTCTAGTGAAGTGGCCCAGACCTGAAATATCTATAAGAGGCCCGACTTCACCGTCACTAGAACTTTTCAGAAGAAATGGAAGTGGAGGTGCAACATCTGATTCGGTCGGGAATTACTCCTCGCTGGGCAGGTCTGCTCTGATTAAAAGTCCTATTGTATGAATCAGTCGATATCAAATTCCAATGGTACCAATTCTTTAGAAATATTACCTTGAAGAAAGGATGCACATCTGGTTGAGAGGGAGTAGTTTGAATAGAATTTTGCGACTGAGATACATTAGATCGATTCACATTTATATCAGCAGTCGTTATATTTCTTCCGTAGCTTTCGCAATCTGAAGTCGAACCAGTGTCGGTTTGTTGAGCCTCTAATCCCTGTGATCTTCCAGTGCTTGACAAATCGCCTTCATTGTCGCTCGAACGTGGCAATTTTTTCTTTACGTTGTTCATAAGAGTAGCTAAAGTTGATTCCGCGAGTTGCGACGCGTAGGGTGCACAATACGAATGTGGAACGAAACCTTCCATTCTTGTGTCAGCTGCTATGACATAGACCCAGTCGTTCTCCCTGTAGAGGACATTCACGATCTGCAAAAGGTTGTATGTCAAAATGAAGTGTATGGATTGTGGAACCTTGTATTCTCATAATATGAACATTTAGCTGCATTTTTTCAAATTTATTTTTCCGAAAATTCTAACCTGGCCTCTTTTAACCTGAAGCTCATCATCTACACAGGGTGTAAAGTCATGAATGATGACCATTTTGCTGTCAGGAGAGAGTCCGTTTTCTTTTTCGATACCGACTCTGACGAGCGTTTCTATACTCGCACTTCCTGTTATTCGCCCAGGGGGCAGTGGTACCCTGGTTCCCATACCAAGTCCTCCGACTCCATCTTTCTCTAGGTTGAAGTTGTGGACTCCAGCTGAAATGTATCCGTAAATGAGTATTGAGTACATTGAGTACATTGAGTAAATCCTTTAATTTTAAAAAGAATTGTAAAAGCTTCACAGAAGTCGTGTACAACTATCATGTAAGCAACACGAAGGCTAAAAATTGTATTTGATAAATTAATGAAAGTTTTAAGCGGTAATTATACAATAATTTTCATTATACAAGCATGGAAAATAATGCCCTTAAAATAATCATTTTTCCCCTTTTCACCCGTAATAATTCATAAGAAATTCCATTTTCTTCCTTCAAAACTTTTCATATCAATATATCTATAACTATATGTATACATTTATTGAAATTTATTATTATATTATTATTATGAAAAAATATCCGTAATAAAGGGGCGGGCGGTGTTTTTTTTCGCAAATCGAAAAATTTTTGTTGAATAAATCTTATGTATTTCATAAACGGGAATCTGAATCTGTAATAAAAAATTGGCGTTCCTACTTGAAATTACAAAGTCCCCCCCCCCCACCTCCTGGGAGGTGGGGTGAGGTAAATTTGTTCAAAGTCGCATTCCCTCCTCGAAAATAAAAAGTTTTTATTACGGGTATTTTTTCATAGGATGCGTATTTTTTGAGGTATGGGAGCTTCCATAAAGAATGTCACAGTTTTTTGGCGAATTTTCGACCCCCCCCCCATTCTCACATTTTCTCAATGGGGTTCAATGTCCTCTGTCATATACTGTCACAATTCGGCTACCCCCCCCCTCCCCCAAACTGTGACATCCTTTATGGAAGCTCCTATTTCGATATCTGACGTTAAAAAAAAACACCCAGTATAATACTATTGACGTTAAAATTTAATTGCTAACATTATACGTATTCATGATATTAAATCACACTAAAGACCAAACTGTACAATTAGCTGAGGAAAAACAATTGAAAAAGTCATGTGCTCGTATATTCTTTTTCAACCATAGGATTTAAGTTAATAGTACTACCTAATTACTAAATTTCACATTTTTATATTTCGAAAGTTAGCAGCTACCGACTATAAATTATGTGAAAAATGTTCATTTTAGGAATAGTATTTTTCATATTTGCACGTATAAAAATGCTTATACATTTCTTCTCTAAAAAAAAATAGGTGTGTGACGAAAACCTAGAAAGCATTGTTATCGCTTTTCCTCAATGCCGATTGGGCAATTTGAAAAACTCGATGGAAAGAATGTTGCCAAATACACACACATAATTATGAATTTCAGTTTCAGTTGAAGGTCAGTGACAACGAATGTCACATTTCTGTGCATAATAAAACTGACAAAAATGTAAGATTTACTAGTGTAACATTTTATTATTTAACCAAAGCCAGACATATTCAGCAGAATTAAAATTTGTATTTGACATGAGCAAAAGTAACTTTATTGTCAAATATGAATCAACAGTTGTATTTTGGGAACAGGTGATAAATTACCATTTTTCAATATTTTCATTGGATTATTTAAATTGTAATAATTATTTTTGAAAAACAAAACTTACGCAAAAAGCTCAATTTTGAACAAAAAATTATTAATTTTCAACTAAATTTTCAGCCCTGAAATTTCAACCCAAAATATGAATTATCGACGAAAAAAGGAATTAATTTTCAACCAGAAAGATTAATTTTCTAACAAAAAAGATTAATTTTTAACAAAATACATGAATTTTCAATCAAATTTTGAATTTTTATAGAAATTTTTAAACTAATAGTAAAATTTTTAACCAAAGAAATTAATTTTCAACCAGAAAGGTGAATTAGTCACCAAGAAGATTAATATTCTACCACAAGAGACAAAGTTTCAATAAAATAGATGAATTTTCAACAAAATATTTAAATTTTCAACCGAACAGGTGAATTTTCAACCAAGAAGATTGAATATCTATCAAAATTCATTAAAATCTATTAAAATCTTTTAAAAGCCATTCAAATTGCTCGAGATCCCTTAAAATCCTTTATAATATTTAGAGATGCTTTAAAATTCTCTGCAATCCTTTTAATTTTACGAAATACTCTAAAATCCGTTAAAATCCCCTAAAATCCTTTGAAATCTTTGCAAATATTTTAAAATCATTTCAAATTTTCGAAATCTCACTAAAATCTTTTGAAATTCTGTGACTTATTTTTAAATCTTTTAGAATCCCTTAAAGCCCTTCAAAAATGGTGACAAATCTTGAAATCCTTTATAAAAGTCGAAAATCCGTTTAAATGCCGATGAATCTTTTTAAATCTTACCATAATCCTCTCAAATCGGTGGATATACTTCTGAATCTTTGAAAATATTATAAAATCCTGTGAAAATATCAAAACTCTCTTACATCTCTTAAAATCCGCTAAAATCCTTTGAAATCCTTGAAAATCTTTTGAAATCCCTACAAATCTTCGAAACCCCTTAAAATTCCTTGAAATCTTGAAAATCCATGATATTATATCCGAATCTCTTGAAATCCCTTACAATATATTAAAATCTTTTAAAGTGCATTCAAGTTGCTCGAAAGCTCTTAAAATCCTTCATAATATTAAGAAATTCTTTTAAATTCCTTTAAATCCATTGATATCTTATGAAATATTCTAAAATTCGTAGATATATATTTTGGAAGTTGTTGAAATCTCTTAAAATCCCTCAAAATCCTTTTAATTCATTGTAAGTCTTTTGAAATACGTTAAAATCCCTTAAAATACTTAGCAAATCTTTTCAAATTCCGTGAAATCTTTTGAAATCTCTTTAAATCCATTCAAATCTTCGAAATCCCATTAAAATCGCCTGATATCCTTCAAAATTCGTGAAAATACTTCAGTATCACATGAAATCCTTTAAAATCCTTTGCAATCCAGTAGAATTTCTAAAAATCTGATTAAACTCTTTGAAGTTCCTTAAAATCTTGTAAAATCCCCTAAAAAATTGAGATTATCTATGAAATTGTACTAGGTAATTTCTTCAAACTCTAGGAATCTTTTTAACTAATTTGAAATCATATACCCTAAAAACTTTGTAATCCCTTTAAATCTTTTGAAAAAAAGCATTTAAAATTTCATTAAATTCTTGAAAATACTTTGTAGTACTTTGAAATACACTAAAATCCCTTGAAATCTCTTGAAATACTTTCAAATCACAGGAAATCTTTTTAAATCACTTGAAATCTTGTTTGCGGCGAAAATAATTGATGTAGTCTTTATATATTGAGTAAAAAAATGTAAAATCTTGCGTAAGGAGGGGGTGATACAAATCTTATGAATCCTGACAATGGGGGGAAGAGGGACAATTTCAAAAATCCTTATTTTAATAAATGGACGTTCCCAAAGGGACATACACTTTATTTCAATAATCAAAAATGATCAAGAATTAAACTTCAGGTTCTTATATTCTTTTTTTTTTGTTCTTAAATACGTGTACTTGAACATTATAAGCCCCGTTATGTTTCTGGTACAATCATTTTCAAAACCAAGTGAAAGAGGCACGAAGGAACAGTTCCTTAAATTTCCAACATTTGAGGGACATGTAATTTGCAAAAAATCCATTGTTTTAGAGAATCACTTGGCATATTCCAAATATGTAATGGAACTGTCAAAAGTTTCACTTAGTAAACACCATCGATTCATAGAATGACGTTAGAGCGCTAGGGTAGTATTGGCACTCGATAAACTAGGAAAATCGTCCTGAAGCAAGAGCAGGTAGCTGGGCCAGCCCGCCAGCCCGCCAGCCGCCCGAAATAACGAACAGGTGAATCAATCCCAGCTACTTACGTTTCTTCTTCTTCCCTCGACGAATACGCACAGGACACAAGAAAGCCATTTTTTGCGCTCGTTCCGCAGGCTTTGACGGCACTCACATTTCCGACGGGCACTAAACTCAACGAGTTACCATCGTAGCTTTTCGGGACGAGGAGACAACGTCCCGAACAGAAAAACGTAAGGCATCGACGACACTTGCCAAATTTTCAGCCGCACACGGATTTATCGATATCGTTCGGTTCGGGGGAACGCGAACGACACAGGACAGGAGAGAAACGACTGGACCGATCGGATCTTCGGATCGAACACCTGTGATGTGATCCTGTGATCATCGGCGACGAAAAGTACAATCTGGTACAACCTGTGTGCGTGTTGACGACGTGCGACTGTCTTTGGGTGGGTAGCACAGGGCCGGTTCCAGATGTTCCGCACCCTCAGGCCATTCTCCAACGTAGCTCTACACTCTACACTCTACACTCTACACTCTCTACAGTCTACTCTACAAATTCTAAATACATAAACCAAAATCTCCAATTTCGAAAATGTTGCAATTTATTCGAAATAATTTAACTCCGTAACGTGGAAAAGAAAAAAAACCTTTATTTAAATTATTTCCTCTAGTTTTTTATGGGTTTCAAATTTTCTAGATTGCGAATATAGATATACAAAATTTGATTTAATTCGAAATTTGAAAAAGAAATTGTAATCTTTACAAGTTTAACAGATAATAACAGAATTTAATTTGACTGACTGAATTTAAGATAATTAATTAATCCTTTAGTACATTGTATAACCAACTACCGTCGTCTGTAGTTTTGTCGGCTTGTTGTCCTTGTCAAAGTTGAACATTTCAAGCTGCAATATAGCGAAATAAGAAAGACAGTGAGAGGTCTTATCTTTCTGAGAACAAAGAAGAAAAATCGTCGACGAAAGCAGAGAATGAGGAAAGGGGTCGAAGGACCCCTGGAAGTCACTGGAAGCTACTAAGCGGGACTTATTTATACTTTATAGTTCTCGCGAGTCCTCCAGACAAAAAATCCGAATTCAATTTTGAAAAGTTGTTTCAATCTTATTCAAGTTTCCAAATTTAATATTTGAAAAATGTTCGTTTTATCGTACTGGCAATAAAAATTCGTTAATAAATCGATTGAACTCTTATTCAGATAAAAACTGTAGCTTCAAATAAAAGTGGAAAGTTAAATTAGTAATTAATAAAAATAAAAGAAGAAATTTTTTAATAAATCCTAAGAACGTAAAATCTTCTGTCTGCACTAATAGTGCACGCTCAGTACCTTTGGTTTAATTGGCAAAAGTCCCCTGATTTTTAATTTGAAGGATAATCTTTCGAAATCTGGTGAAACAATTGTTTATACAATTTTTTAACCAATGACGTTAGTGTTGAAAAAAACTCACGGAAAAGCGGAACTTTTATGTCTGTTCAAATTTTTCATACAACGAACCGTTTTCAATTTAGAGCGTTATAAACAACCAAATTTGCACTAAAATTGACAAACTAAGAAAGTTTCTCTGATCGAAATAAAACTTTTCTTCAAATACAAATTTGAAAAACGTTCAGAAAATTTATTTTTCCTGTGTGGAGTACGTGTCATGAAAAGCAATTTTTTCTTTTTTGGAAGTTTTCATTTCGATATATACTGGGATATCTATCTGTAAATATGTAAATTTTAGTGCAAATTCAACTGTTTATAATGCTATAACTTGAAAATGGTTTGTTTCATTAAAAAAAATTGAAAATACATAGGGGGGAGACCACCCTACAGTTGATAATAAGCGTACAGTAGATATTAATTTATTAAAAACCAAATATACCTAAAATAATTAATTCTAATTTATTAATACGTACAGTCTCCTATCAATTAAATAATTTATTTTACATATATGAGTATTTTATACCAATGATTATCTACTGTAAGTTCATTGTCTACTGTAGGCTGATCTCAGCTACAATTTTTATTTTTCCATGAGCTTTCCAAATATAATTTTAGAAAAACAATTTCTTTCAAAGCTAACGTCATTGTTTACAAACAAAATTGAAACAATTGTTGAAACAAATTTCGAAAAAGTACCCTTGATATTCATAATCAGATGACATTTGCGGTCTTTCTAAACCAAATTTATCTGAGCGGCATTTTAGTACATATAGAAGTGTTAATGACTACTGGACTAAATGCAAGGGGAACAAAATTTCAAAGCTTATTTTTAAATGTATTGATTTTGAATTGATATCAATTGTAAACCGTATCCTCAATTGAAAACACTGAAGATTTATTCAAATTTCATTCTAGTGACCAAAGTTTGATGAGAATCGATCTCTCATTTTTGAATTGAAAAATTGGTCTACATTCAGAATTCGGGAACAACTTAAATTTGAACGATTATATAAAAACAAATTATAATACTTTTTTTTAAAGCATCCACTTTGAAAATATTGAAAATGCTTATTTTGGTTTGGGAGTTTAGTCAAATTTGAAAACCTCAGTATTGCAAAAATCACCAGCAGAGACAAGTTTTAAATTTGGAAATCTTTAATATCTAGCGGATTTAATGATTATCCACTGTAGGTGGGTTTCCTCTAACAATAATAATGAAAGAAAAGTTATCTTTAAATTCTCCTTTCAGTAAAATAAAAATGTTAATAGCACAGTAGATGAGATATTAGTTTACTCGTTTTTACAGCCAGATATTATACTAGAAGCACAACTTAAAAGTATCCGAAACTTAATCAAGTAAAAAATTTTAAAAAAATCTAGAAACTTAAAAATTCCGTGAAAAGCATTTTAAATATTTCTAAAAGGTTATTAAAACCTCAAGTTAGCTCTTTTTCCTAAAATTTCGTTTTCAATTATATATAATCTCTGATTCGAAATCAAACGAGTTAACCAGATATTTATATATCTATTTAAGAATTATTACAATGTTGTGAAACAATTATTTTTTAAATCAATATCACTCGTGACAGTATCTATGCAAAGTTGTAGCTCATTAAATTATTAACATAGCAGTAGAGCTGAGTAGAGTAATCAAACGATCAGGAGGTGGATGTGCCAAATTTAGAAAAAATCAATGCAGCACAAACCCAGGTGAGATATGGATACATACATTTAGAGTCATTCCGTTTATTTTGTAATATTTCAGTAAATGATATCAATTTGGGCCTATAATATTAAACACCCTCTTTTCAACTATTAAACAATAAAAGAACCTACAATAAAAAAATGAATCAAATCCTAATGACGCATACTCAATTTTTCAAAACAAATCTGAAAGGTAGAAGAAACGTTTTTACAATGAAGAATTTCATTTTGGTAAAATTATACAAAAAAACACGCATTTTTTTTAAAATGTTGAGAATTCTCTTAAGAAATTTTAGAGTGTATACTAGTGCACAGCTTGGATGGAGTGTCCAAAAATTATAATTGTAAGCTAGATGCCTCTTTTGTATTTTGAACTAATTAAAAAAATTAGGCGAACAAATTTGATAAATCCAGTTAATTTCACAATATTTAAAGATATATTGTAGGCTAGAAATCCATCGATCAAAATGAAATATAGGCTATTATAATGTTCGACTATCAAAGAAAATAAATGCAAAAAAGAACTTTTTATTTAAATACTTTCTGAAAGTTATTAACTAAACAAAAATGGATGTATTCACTTTTAATTCAGGAATGGCATATTTTACTGAGTATTCATGTCGTAATGACATAAATTTTCAATTTCTTGTTTGCATATGAAATTAGAAGATAATTTTATATTTATAATTTTATTGAAAAGTATTAATGAATTTTAAAGTGTTTATATGTTTAACAATTTTTACCTATTTGCATAATAAATTTGAAATTAAAATTATTTTTGAAATTTGTTATTTTATGAATAGGCGTTGAAACCGAGAAGAAAAAAAAACTTTGTCTAGATTAATAAACGAATTGATACTTCAAATATACAGAAACAATTATTATCTCAATGTTCTCAAGAAATGGAATATTCATGTTTTGTTAGCTTACTCTTCAATTATTTACTTCCGTAACAAGAAATTGTTGATAAATTTCCACTTATCATGTAAGTATTGCTTGAAATAAAAAGTAAATAAGAGAAATTAACAATGTAGATATTTTTCTTGAGTAATAGGTTGATGAAACAGAGGCTTAAAATTTTGTACTTTCACTTTGCACTTTGTATTTAATGACACTATAATGTTTTCTATGACAATGGAGTTTTGAAGTAATTAGTATTAAATAAAAAACCAACGTAACGCTCCTTTGATGAACCTGATTCAATGTTTATTGAAAGACGAAATAAATATATATGTGCAATTTAATAAGAAAATAAACTATTGACAATTGCGCAACATTTACGAGTAGGTACTGAAACTATCTACCTATAGTAGAGATATTCCAAGTATCGAAAATGACAACTGAAACAAGCTACGCGTAATAAAAAGATGTACATAACTTAAGGGTTTATAAGTTAGAATCACTGGTTACATGTAGTAATTAAGAATAATTATTTGCACTAGATCTCTGTATGCGATTACATTTTCATACATATTATGCATTATAAAAACTTTCATCACAAATTTGTAGGCATTCTCGCCAATTGCAGGTACTAATGTTAAGTAATAATTTAAAGACATACTTTAGTTTCGAATCAAAAACCTTTCCTACGTAGTACAAGTCCAATCCACCACAAACCAAACAATTTGGAAACTACACACGATGTCTCGAACAGTGTAACGAGTTATCGTCTACCGACTGTATTCAATAGTTTATTTTCTTTAACAATGTTTATATATCTACAGTATAAGTCACGGTAGATAATGCGTCTTACGTGTAATACATTCAAAAACGTTAGGCTATAAGACTGAGATTATTGATTCATTTTTCTCGAGGATCCTCTACTTTAAAATACATCTTTCCAAAATGGGTGTCTACCATTTATTATGCAATTTTTTAAAAACACATAACAAATTTCCTCTCCAATACTCTCTTAAATATTTGCACACATTCTCTAAATATATTAATATGTCCGAAAATATTATGCCTTTTTCAATTTGGAATAATTTAATCTAATAAATTAAAATCGACCGACTTTCAAATTGCAGGTATTAAAACTTCATCGAGTCAGAATTTAAGTCTTTGAAATCCAAAGGGTCGGAAGTTAAATAAAATAAAAAGTGGTCAGATTTTAAAATAATCGATTACTTAAATAATATAAATTACACATGTAATAAAGCGTCGAAAAAATTAAATTTTAATGACAATTTTCTTCATCTTCTATCGTCAAATAATACTTTTCACGTCAAGCATTGTAAAAATAAATAAATAATAATTTAACAGATAGACACCCAGTGTAGGAACAAAGTCCTCGAAAACAAAAAGAACAAAGGAAGTACAAATCGATATCATGTGCACATCGGACACGTGTCTTAGTTTCCGTTCATCACACTTTACATGGTCAGAGTACAATATTTCGCTACATAAATTGGACATTAAAAATGAATGGAATTCGTCTCGAGTCGTGGCAGTTCGAAGGATTGAATGAAACTTTTTCGTTCGCTTTTTCGTGGATCTCGAATGTATTCCAAAACGGAATAGTACGTAAGATACATATAATAATGTATTATTAAACTCGTATATATCCTAGTTAAATATAACCGAGTGTGTATGAAAAACGTAGACTATTACATTATCTTAGGTGGGATTCTTACAATATTGTATGTCATACGAAGTCGATTATACAGAACGTAATGATTGTATGCGTCTATGTTATATTGTTAATCATTATGTCCAGGTTCTACTAGATTGCTTTGAAAATCTGTCATTCGAGATACATGTTTGTTTACTTATTGCAACCGAGATATTTCGTTGCAACCAAATCGAAAGCCAGCGACGATTGTGATGTCTCTGGAAGCGGAAGTCAAATGCAATTAACGTACATACTCCGGAATTTCACTAAGAGTGATGAAAGATCTTCCAAGCAGCCTCTACACGCGTAAATTGAGTAAATGTGCGATTCGAATACGCATACGGGCACTGTTAACTGTTCTTTTATTGTACAATGTAAATATGAATACGCACGACTTAACGAGTCTATCGATAATCGTTTTACTATTACTAATATGTACGGTATCAGCTACAGAATAGTACAGTTTGACTTGAGTAAAGGGAAACTGTCATTTCGCTAAATATCCACTTCAAGGTTCACATCTCAATGTGTCCATAAAAATCGAGTATTGACTATCTTCTTGTACTCGTGATTGGTTCCGTCACCCAGGGCAATGATTGGCAAAGATATGAATTTCAAAATTCACTTTAAATTGGACTAGTTTGAGAATACAAGATAATTTTAAATACAGAAAGAGAAAGACCGAGTGTCTACCAGACGGATGACTTTTAATTCCCGGTTTTCTCCCGGTCAATTTTGCATTTTTCCGGTCTGGTAATTATACTTCATTTTTTAATTCTCATTTCCCAACTCAGAATTTTAATTCATTTGGAAAATTCCCTGTTCCATGTCAGAATTATTGCTTTTTTCGAAAATTCCTTGTTTCAGATCTGAATTAGAATTATTTTTCTTGAAAATTTTCTGATGAATTACAGTTTTTATATTTTTATTTAAAAATGTAAATCTTTCTTTTTTTTGATTACAAAAAATATATATTTTCAATTGCAGATATATGTTATACTAACTTACGAAATTGAGTATACACTGGATTTCAAGATTTAACAGATTTTACATATTTCAAAAGATAAATAAAAATTTCGAATGCAATAAAACATAAAAAAAAAACTTAATATTCATTTTAGTACAATTGAATGAAAAATCCGGGTAACTGAATTAAATTCTAGGGCTTTCCTGGTGAAAAAAATCCCGGCCTTTTCCCGGTTTCCCGGTCAGGTAGACACCCTGAAAGAGTTTTTAGCGACGAGTTTCCTTCCTTATTTGGTTGCAAGAACTCTCAGACCAATAGAGTTTGGAAATTCTGAAAACTGAAAAGAGGTTCATGACCGACCTTTGAAATTTCGATTTAATTCCCTCCTTAGAACTCTACAGACCAAAAAGTGAAAAAATTGGGATGCTTTGCATTTCTGCAAATCGTTTTGAATATTCCGTATTAATTCAGTCAATGACAACGTTTATTGTTCTTTGCAAAATCATTGCGTCGGTGAAACTGATTTCTTATCCTCAGATAACGGCGTCAATTCAGCCCGTTTATGCAAAATATGAAAAGAAATTATGCCAAATGTAATGCTTTCGATTCTTTCTCACGACACATTTTCAACGAGCTGTTGGAATACATCAATCTCCTGCTCGAAACCTAGCGTAACAACATAGCACCTAGGGTTTTTGTACTTTTGTAATAATTCGCATATCGTTATATTATTAACATATATATGGGGGCGTCCGCATGTAAAAGGCCCTTATAATCGATATGGAGTTACGTATACAGTCATATAACAGGATAAATTCCCGGAATTTTAAGTCCAAAACGAACCCATGAGTTGGAACTTCGAAAAACTTATTTACAGATGATAAGTGCCATAAGCGCACGTGCTATACTTTTTTTCAAATATGAAATAGAACCTAATAGCTTCCAGTATCATCCCCCAATCAAACCCAAAAAGAATAATTGTGATCGTCACTTGAAAAAACGCGAATATCTTCTAAACTAGAACTAGTCATAAGGGCCCTCTCCAGGTAACAATAATGCAAAATGAAAAGGGCCCTTATGGCCGGTTCTAGTTTAGGAGATATTCACGTTTTTCTAAGTTAAGGTCAAAATTATTATTTTCTGGTTTGAGTGGGAGATTATAGTGGGACCTATAGTGAATCAATTGGGACAATGCTCAATACTCATACCCAGAAAGTAACCAGAAATAGGTATATTTCATGTTCGAAGAAAAAGTATAACATGTGTGCTTGTGGCAAAAATGCCCGGGTGACTCGATTGTCAACTTAGAGGGATTGTTTTGGGCATAAAATGCCGGGAATTTATCCGGCTATATGCCCCTATACGTAATTCCATGCCGTTCACAAGGGCCCTTTCATGCGGACGCCCACTTATATATTGTTAACATATATATAATATATATATTTTTTATTTTTATAGATATATCTGACGAAAGAATGTGTACGGTATATACATTATGCGATTATGATTCGAAGAGGTTAATGGAAAGTAACCTAATCTTCTCTCTGTTCGAACGTATCACCTTCAAAAGGAAAAGCGCTGGCTTACTCAATATTTCATATCGAATACACTAGCGACCGCTCATTCGACCCTCTGCGTTCTGTTTTCTTGGCCTGGTAATATCTCTTTTAATAACTAATTAATCTTTTTTCTCTGTATTGTACAATATCTACAATGGGTTAAAAACAAAACCGTCGATAAAGTTTACTTACAGTAAGAACTCTGAATTAACCGTCATAACGTTAAAGGCTCTTCATTTATCACATAACCAAGAGAGTTCTCATTTATTTAGAATCGTTATATCATTAATACCTCTAGCGCGAAATTCAGTACACACTTATCCGAACGAGAGATAAGCGTTGCGATTATTGCTGAGCAGTTGTTTGACCTATCGAACAATAGAATGCATCGAAAATGTCTGCCTACCGGCTCTGCTTTTTCTCCTTTCTATATACTTGTCACATTTAAAATGAAACAAATTCTCCTGAAACAAATTTACTCAAGGAAAATTTCAGAACCATTGAGCATTAGATAGAAACTTTCGACATTTTCTATTGACTATTGAGAGTTCTAATCCTTATTCTCTTTTGAGACTTCAGGCTCTGGTGCTTTTTTCTCCAAAGGTACAGAAACTTCTTCAGACTTCTCGTTACTTTCAGTGCTATCGGCCGCACTCGCGTTTGTGGCAGAAATGTCCTTTTTAATCTCAACTTCACTCGCAGTCTTTGCTTCTTTAATTTGCAGTTCGCTGCGTAACCTTGCAATTTCTCGCGAATCCGAAAGTCGACCTTGTCGCAAAAGTGCATTTTCAGAAGCGAGGCGTTTTATAAGCTCAAGAACTTGCGCTGGTATGTCTAAACCTATGAGTCGTTCTTCCAATTCTATTGCCGTTGATCCATCCGAATTAACTTTTACTTCCGGGGAAGAACAAGTTTCCGGAGGTAATGGCTCGACATTAACGGTCGACGAAGTCACGGCGGTACTTTCTTCTTCATGTTCCTCTAAAACTTTTTCCTCAATTAAAAGTCCGCTCAAAGCTTCCTCTTGAGTTCCTTCGACAGGAGGTCGAACTGTGGGACCGAACCCGGGAACTGAGGGTGGTATTGGAGAGGATGGCTTTTCAAGCTTGACGCTTACAGTGAAAGGCTCCGATTTCTCGTTCGGACTTGGTGATCGATGATTGTGACGTCGGCGCTCGTGGTGATGTCGGCGATGATGAGGAAGCGGAGGAACAGGAATAAGTGGCACTGTCGGTGCTGGAATTGGTGCGAGTGCAACATTAGGCTGGTAATGCGGCTCAAAGCGCTCACACTCCGAGAGAGGCACCACTCGTTCTGGATGTTGCAGCACTGGTGGTCCTCTGCTGAGATACGCAGGCACCAGTGGTGAACTAAATATTTAAAAAAAAACGGTTAGTCATTGTAAAAAATTATAAAGTGAAATGTCTTATTCTTAGAGAAGCATAACTTTAAATTTCGATGTACCCAGGGCTCGGACTCCCTTCAGAGATAAAAAATAGTGTTAATGGTGGCATAAATTTTGAAAAACTAGAAGCAAAATAGTGCCATGAATTTTCTTAAATAACAAATTTGTATATAAATCACGAATGTCTCGAATCAACTGAAATATTTTTTTTTTAAGTAGCATGCATGAAATTTCGAAAAATGTATTTCTTTACGAGTACAGAGTAAAAGTTTCAGGCAAAGAACTCAAATTTATCATATTTTTGGTTTATAACGAAGAAAATTAGAAATGAAATTCAGTTGTAAAATAAATACAATAATAAACTTTGAAAATAAAATAAAATCTTTCAAAATTAATTTTTGCTTTACTAACTTTAATAAAGTTAATAAATTGCCTCAAAACGCAATAAATATAATGCTTAATTAAAAAATATGGTTATAAAGTTTTTTCAAATTGGAATAATTTCTAAGTTCTACTTTTTTTTGTAAATTTAACTTCTCACATAGTCAAAGAATTTCAATTTTTTGTTCCATTTAATTTTAAGTTTGATATTTTCCAAACTCGAATCTTTTCTATTTGAATTCTTATTAATTGGGAAGGATTTAAATTTTGAAAAATTTTCAAAACAGAAAAATTGGAAATTTTGGATTTCAATAAAAAATTAATTCTTTTATTCAGCATTGTTCATTCTTGAAGCCACTCAGATTAAAATATTGTCAAATAGAACTTGACTATTTTAAAATTGTTAATTATAAGCTTTTTGTAGTTTTGAACGCTTCTAATTTAAATTCTTGAATGTGATTAAATCAAATGGCTGATTTGATTTCAAAATATATCAACAATTAAGGCATTTATTTGAAAATTATACTTTGAAACAGTATGCTTTTATAGTAGTAAGAATCTGAGCCTTATGTACAGTAACCCAATTGAATGCCTTTCTTCCGATTCTTTTTCCGTTTTTAAAATCCGCAGACTTTCTATACAAATAGTAATTTGTTATTGATCAGGAGCATACAAAAGAATCTACTGTTTATATAGAGTCAGTGGATTTTGGAAAGGGAAAAAACGTAAAAAAATTATAATCTACATAGAAAGATGTGAATGCAGTTGAAATTTCCAATGTAACAGTTATGTAGTTGTCTACTGTTTCTCCATATGCAATGCTTTGATCAAATCTCCAATAAAAAAAAAATGATACTTTCGGATTTAGTTTGTTATAATTTAAAAATGTCTTTCGAATTTTGAAACTGAATAACTTTATCTTTATTACATTATTGATTGTAAGAATACCACATTTAGTTTTGGATAAAAAATAAAAATAAACTTTCTTTTACCTTTCTCTAAGTTTACATGCACCTGGAGCATTCCAGGGCCTAAAAGCAGATGCTCCTCTCGCAGCTAATTCGAAAACAGCCCATTGCATTTGAAGGTACGGATCATTCGCACTAGCTACTGTTGAAACAGGATGATATAATCCTAGTCCATTTCCGTTATAAACTCCTCCAGGGAATTCTTCCTTGGCTATATCCTTTTTTAATTTCTTGGCCAGCTTATCATGTTCGTACCGGAACTGAAAAGAAATCATTTCAATGAATAGGTGCCCAAAGGAACTATTAGAGGCATGCAGTTATCACTAAAAATACTGTTTCAAAACTACTGCTATACCAATTCAACATATTTGAACCTAATAGTTAGCAGCAATGCTCAAATTGTGATATATACTTTTTATTTGTGATTAATCTCTCTTTCTTAGCTTGAATCCTTCACAAAAAGTTTCTTTGTCAATTGCTAAAAAATCATTTGAAGATCATAATTTTTTTCCTAATTTACGATCCTTCAACAACATGCGAATGACGTTTGTGATAAAAGAGTGTCTATACAATTGTCACATCAAATCACGTCATTAATACCATAAAATTTAAATTTCAGTTTACAAAAAGAAACAAGATTATCAAGTACTTCGTAAAAGGGTAATTCACAAACGATATAAGCATTTGAGACAATTCTTGAATTATGACAACTTGTATTTCAGTTTCGTCCTTCGGAGAAATATGAAAGCAGATTCAAAAGACCACGTGACATTATGCATCGCGCTTGATTATTTAGGATTTTTATTGTCATACCCCACAGCAAGTACTTAACTAACCATTTAATCACATTATTTGCCAAGTGTAAATTAGAGACATTCCTGGCAACCACATTACGTTATCAAGTCGAAAGATAATTATGAAGCGCTTTAAAAATGTTATGTTAGGTTAACGCTAGCTTATCTTCATCAGTGTTATCATACCCGTCTGCAGCTAACTGATAAAAACGAAATACTACTCTAGACTCTAGACAAAGACAAACATATCCAAGAAAAGCAGGGAAATACTCTTATTCAATTTAAAAAATTTGAAACAAACAACTTACATTGGCAGAAATTTTGATTAAATCTACAATCAACTTTTTCTCAGCAGTACAATATGGTATATTTCTTCAAAATTAAATTATCCAATATCAATTTTATCTTCATTTAAACTCCAGATTTTAATTGCATTATGCTAAGAATAAAATTTACAAATTTAATGAAACGGAAATTCATGATTAACAATTGTAATGCTCCTCAAATTAAATTCTTCATACGCTGAATTATGTTTCAAATTATATGCATTCAAAGTTCAAACGTAGTTCTTTCCAATTCGAATTTTCAAAATTAAAAGAGTTTCAAAATGCATTCAAATTCCTTGATTGTCTAATTTCCGAAAAAAATCTTAGTCGCCAGCTTTTAAAATTTTACTCGGGTTATTTACGTATTTTTAATAAGAACGTCAAAACAGAAAACCCGGATGTAATAATTTCAAACTACGAAAGTTTCGTGTTTCAAACTAAATGCATACAAAAGTTCAGGAATTTGAATTTAAAAAGCTTCGAATTGTACAATATCAAATTGAAAGCCTTTAATATTAGACAACCGAAATTCAGTCTTCAAAATTAAAAAATTAGAAATTTTAAAGTGCTTTACATTTTTTTGAATTTTAAATTTACTTTGTTCAAGATTGCATTACATATTTAAAACTGATATAAAGGGAAAATAAATCTAAACTCTCGATTGAAAATATAAAGAAAATATTGACCAGCTAGGAAATGCAGAAAATAAAATTTTTTGAATAGACGATTATACTCATAACCATTTTCTGTATATTTAGCTCTTACATTCGTCATTGGAAAACTATTCTATCCAAATGTATACGCAGAGGAATATAGCAGACTTTTTTAAAAATATTTGTTGAACTAGTCAACATGCCAGAATTAAGTTTTAGATCTATCTCTACTTTGATCAAATATCAGACAATTAGACTACATTCTTGCGTCATTGTGTAGTCTTTGTTAATTCTGACTTGCTAAAAGTATCTGAAAAGTTTTATTGCACTGATTTTACATTCTGGACAGTTTTTCTTGAAGAGAAAATTTCGAACTTTAGAAATGAACTACTTCATGTTTAGAGACTTTAAAAGTTTAAAATTGCACAACTTTAAATTAACAGTTTAAACATTCTCGCGGATTTCCTCGTGTCAATACTGCCCGAAAATAACAAGAGGATTTTCGAAAAATAACAGGAAGATTTTCGAGGATTTTTTCAATAGGATGATACTCAGTGGTTTTCGAGGTAGTTTCTGATTGTTAGTATAACATTGAATAATTTGAAAATAAAGCACTTGAAAATGGACAATATTAAACTGGAAGTCCTTCGAAATTATAATATTTCAAATTGCAGCAATAAAGTTTTGACAATTTTACATTGGAATTATTTTAGACAGAGCAATCTTGCGTTTTTCTAAATTTAATAATTTCAAAGTTAAACCCTTTAAAAATGTGCTAGTTTTAAACTAAAAGACTACAAAAGTATACAATTTGTAAATAGAAATAACAATTTGCAACTTGAGGGTTAACAAATAAATAATTTAGAATACCTAACGCTTAAAATGTCGATTTGATATTTGAAAATAAGCAACTGTTAAATAAGAAATAAAAAAGGTCCAAACATTAAAATTTAAACAATTTTATGATTAGAAAAAAAGGAAATGAAAAATCATAAAAATTTTAAACTTCGAAGCGGTCGCTATGTCCTTATAATATGATTGTACGTCCGGAGATCAATACTATTTTACGTAATATTTTATTCCTCGCTTAGTCAGGCTATTTTTGAATGTTTATAAAAAACTCCTTTTTCCTACACTCGGCAAAAAATTCGATTCAAACAATGAGTAGACTTACCTCAAATTTTCGTTTCGAGTTCGGAACCAAATGCCTTTCTTTGAGATCCTGAAAGAAATGAACAACTTTATTGTAATGCCCCTGGTCCCTTGACAGCAGAAGGTAAGATCTCCAATTTGCGGAATCAAATCCCCAATGACATGTCCGGTTCTCCAAGGACCGATGGGCATGCCTCACAAACCTTGCAGGCGAAAACCTCACCGCGCACTCCAAACACTCAATACAAGCAGAGTCCTCCGTAAGAAACAAATCCGCATCAAAAATCCCCTTGCACTTCCCAAAGCACTCATGATAAACTTTAAATCTCGACACACAATCCTCATCAATTTCCTTTTTATGAAGTTCCTTTTCCTCCAATTCAGGTTCCTGAATTGGAATCGCCAAGCAGGGTTCTGCTCTCGACAACAATGCACTGACCAATCTCTCAGCATCAGTCTGCGTAATAAGTCCACATGAAGGTGCATTTCTCGGCAAAATCCCCGACAACTTCAGTTCTTCCAACTGATCCCTCGTGCACCTTGAACAATAAATTTGCAATTCGTCACAAACTTGATTAATCTGCTGCAACGAAAAATCTTGCAGAACGGTGTTCAGTATCTGTGGCAGACATAACCTCCTTTCTCCACCCACAACAAAGCACGATATCCTCTCCCCTTCCAGCAAGGTTTCGCACCTCTCTGAGCAGCTCTGATCAGGCGCTGTCAATATCGGAATCGGAAATTCAAGTTCCCTTTTCTCCCCTGGGACTTTAACTCTCTCCGGGGGATCGTCGTCAGAATCATCGAGTCGTCCCACTGTGGAATTTTTGCACAAACCTGGCACTGGTGATATCCGATCTTTTATTATCGTCTTCCCACATTCTGGAATCGAATCCGGACCATTGGAAGGAGAGAACCGGAAAGCTTGTTCCTGCAGCAGGTTTTTGCATTCCATGCCCAGGAGCGCAGAGCTCGGACCCTGGAGACTCTTTACGGCCGATAGTTGATAGGTCTTTAACACCGTTTTGAGCTGAGGATTGTAACTCGTGCTGTTTGTCTTCCCCGGTAGTAGCGTCTCCATTATATTCGATCGACACAAAAACCAGGATTTGACACAAAAGCCCCGAGTTGACACAAAAGTTGGCTGGCTCACGATTTGCACACGCGCTCACTCCTTTCGCGGAGAACAGAGATAAACCCGGTCCATCTCATCGACGACCCCCATTCCTCGGAGCGATCGACTCTAACTGACCGAATCACTATCTTTTTTGCTTTACCAAGTCTGACCCCGCTGTCGCGTCGCCGTCGACGTCGCGACGCAGCCGTCGCACCACCGCAACATCGTGTCCAGGCACATGACACTTGTAACTGGTACTTATCAGTCAAACAACGACGTCGCCCCGACGCGTCCCCGAAGGTCGAAGGTGGCGGCCGCGGTGAGGAAAGGCAAGCGCTCGCTCGAATCACAATCACACAAGAGAGGTCTGGTCACATATAACTAGCAGCTAACAGGGGCCCACCTGGACACTTATCACACAACCGGAGACCTGGACACATCTCTCACAGGCGAGGGCCTGGTCACATCTCACACACACAACCCAAAATGCAGGGCTCGGTCACGGGTACGGGTCGGTGGCCTGGCCCGAGTGGGTCCGAGTGGCAATCAGCGAAACACATGTCTCTCTATCACCGCAGGTTGTGATTCGAATCCTTTTCTCGAGTCATCCCGTTTAAGATCACACTTTTTGCTTCAAAACTTCAGCTCTCGCGTTTCACCTGGTGATTTGTTATTTTCTTGTTTCCTTCCTCGACGTTCTTGCTTGACAGATATCACACCTCCGTCGCCACCACCACCGTCGCCGTGGGCATCGTCAGACGACCGATTTACTTGGCACGCCGCGCCGCAATGGCGTATCGATCGAGCACGCACGGACCAACGACGACGACGACGACGACGACGAACCACTGGTCGCGAGTTTACGCATATTTTTTTAGCGCCAAGTCAAGTCGAAATGCGAAGTAAAACGTGACGTCCACTTCGCCCGATGCAGGATACACAATGCTAACGCAGCATAGCCCTGAGATCATGCCCTGATATGCGCGACCGCACGCTATTTTCCGAGTTGTGTGTGCTCACGGTATCTCTCCCATGCACAGGAGTGTATTGCGAAGGTGCTCATGGATGAGGGAAATTTGAGAGAGTGTAGAGGCATAAACAGTATGTGTATGCGTATGAGGTCATAAAGACGAGGCGCGGGTTTGAGTGTGGAAAGGCGAGCCTTCGCTGAGATTGTGTGCGAGCACATGTATGAGGGAGGCTATGTTTTGCGCACACATTTAGAGGGAATTGGGTGTGCACATGAAGGAGTTCATGAGCATGTGTTCGCCGCTGGTGGCAACGAGGAATCTCCGTAAACTGTACATGTCTGTCTACTTCCCCTTCACGGCGGCGGCGGCGGCGGCCATATTCCCCTTGCTCCACTACCACTACAGACGTGCCATCATCGCCGACGCCTTTGCCCCCTTCTCGTGCAGTGCAGTCCGCACTCCACACACAAGAGACTGTCTGTCTACCTCTTTGGCTGACCTTCTCACTTGCGCCAACGACAGAGAATCCTTGTCAGGGGCGGCTCAACAAATAGCAGGCCCTCATCTCTTCCCTCCCGCTTGTCAGGTCGTCCTTTTTCTTCAAAAACGTACTCATCATGATAAGAACGCATTCCACCAAGCTACCTGCTCCAGTATCAATGCATTCCTCGAGGACTACACATATGGTTCTTAAATGAATATTCATTAAATGATTCCTTCATTTCCAGTGATAAGTCATTTCTTTTTTTTTCCCTAAAAATTACCCTAATCAATACACAAGTAGTTAAAAGGTAACATTACTTTCTTCCCTACTTGTAAAAAATAAAATGGTCTGAAAAAAGTACTTGGAAAGCGGAGCATTTACAGCTTGCACTGTAACATCAAAGAATTAAAGATCCGCTTGGTAAAAAAAAGCCTCTCAAATCTCCAAACAATCATAAATAATGAAAATCTATTGGGGAACATCCATCAATTATGTGAAGATGATTTTTTGAAATTTTAGACCCCCTCCTCCCCATGTCAGGATTCGTAAGATTTTTGTGGTCCCCTTATGTAAGATTTTATATTTTTTCAACGATTTCAAAAGATTTCAATGGATTACAAACGATTCCAAAGGATCACAAGGCATTTTACAGATTTTAAATGATTCAAGGGATCTTACAAGATTTGAAGGGAGTTCAATCAGATTTCAATAAATTGTACGGGATTTTAATATATTTCGAAACATTTTTAAAAAAAGTCACGAGACTTTAAAGGATTTCAAGAAAAAAGGAAATTTTAAACCAACCTTCCGTTTTTTTTACCACACTACCCTTCGTGATTAAAAATAAATTAAGTCCCCTTTTTCTCAATCTAGACCGTAGTTTTGAAATTTGGCGTTCATGTTGGTTAAATATTTATGAAGCAAAAATATATCTCAGAAATAAATAAAGAATACAGAAATATAATACATCGAAAGACAAAT
>JAABKJ010002935.1:0-26872 GCA_011634705.1 Andricus grossulariae
AATTTTATTTCAAGTGTAAAATAATTTTAATTGGAAATTAATTGTAAATAATTGTAAAATAATTTGAACTAAATTAATTTTATAAAGAAATATCCCATGATTTTAAAAGGACAAAACAATTTTTAAGGTAATTCTTTGTAGTATTTTAATAACTAATGAACGTAATTTTAGAATATTTTTCCTCGATTCTGCCCTACGGTCAAACATGGTACAAAAATCTGTCGTGAAATTTCAAATAAAAACTGTACTCTGTATGCATTAATTTAAGAAATAAAAAATATTAATACTTTTTATAAATATTCCTAAATCTTATTTGAATATGACACACATTGATTTTTATTTAAAAATTTCTTGTAAAGAGTTGGTCATTTTATAAATTGTACGACATTTTTGTACCATGTTTGAACTTATGGAATAAATTTGAAGATTGAAATTGTAAATATATCTCCATTAATTAGTGTTTCATTGAAAATTATATTTTTTGTTGACATTTTTATTTGACATATCTGAAGTATTGATTTTTTTTTTGAAATGTTGTCAAGAATCATGTGAAAATTATATTTATATAACCTTAAAATAAGCGAGTAAAATACTTTGAAAAATAAATAGTTATTCCAAATTTTTATTTCGTATACATAAATATTTTTCGCCTTATTTATAATTTTGATTCAATTTTCCTATTTTCTTCACTAAACAATTTTTTTATTGAAAGTTTTTTTTTTGTCGAAAATACATTCTTTTCAAATTGATTTTAACTGTTTTTGATTAAAAATTAGAATATTTTCATTAAAATAGCAATTATTACATTTTTCCATGAAAACTCAGCTTTTTTCGTGGAAATATCATCTTTTTTTTGTGTGATAATTGGAACCTTAACCATAAAATAAGCAAACAGAAAAACCTAAAATATAAATGATTATTCCAAATTTTTATTTTTTATACAAAAATATTTTTCGCCTTAAATTATAATTTTGTTGAAGTGTTCCTTTTTTCTTCACTAAATTGTATTTGTATTTTTGTATGAAAAATTAAATTTCGAATAACTATTTATTTTTAAGTGTATTTATTTTTAAATTTGTATAAATATATTTTTCCTAAGATTCTTAAGAAAATTTTTAAAGATATTTCAATATTTCAGATATTTCAAATAAATATTCCAACAGCAAATAAAGTTTTAACTAAACAGTCCAATTTTCAACAAAATAAAATGATATTTGAACGAAAACAGATGAATTTTCAAGAAAAAAATGTAATAATTGCTATTTCAATGAAAATATTCTAATTTTTAACTAAAAACAGTTAAACTCAATTTGAAAAGAATGTATTTTCAAACAAACAAAAAATAAATTTTCAAATCAAAGAATTTTTTAGTGAAGAAAAAAGGAAAATTGCATCAAAATTATAATTTAAGGCGAAAAATATTTCTGTAGAAAAAATAAAAATTTCGAATAAATATTTATTTTTAAGTGTATTCATTTCTAAGTTTGTATATATTTTTCCTAAGATTCTTAAGAAAATTTTCAAAGATATTTCAATATTTCAGATATTTCAAATGAAAATTCCAACAGCAAATACAGTTTTAACTAAACAGTCCAATTTTCAATCAAAAAAAGATGATATTTCAACGAAAAAAGCTGAATTTTCAAGGAAAAATGTAATAATTCCTATTTTAATGAAAATATTCTAATTTTTAACTAAGAACAGTTAAAATCAATGTGAAAAGAATGTATTTTCAAACAAAAAAATAAATTTTCAAATCAAACAATTTTTTAGTGAAGAAAACAGGAAAATTGTGTCAAAATTATAATTTAAGGTGAAAAATATTCTTGTATACAAAATAAAAATTTGGAATAACTATTTATTTTTCAAAGTATTTTAGTCGTTTATTTTAAGGTTATATACATATAATTTTCACATAATTCTTGACAAAATTTCAGAAATTTTTTCAATATTTCAGATATGTCAAATAAAAATTTCAACAAAAAATATAATTTTCAATTAAACACTAATTAATGGAGATATGTTTATAATTTAATTCTTCATATCTATTACATAAGGTCAAACGTGGTTAAAAAATGTCATACATTTTATGAAATGACTAACTATTTACAAAAATTAAAAAAAAAAATCAATGTGCGTCATATTCAAGTAACATTTAGGAATACTTGTAAAAAGTATTATTATTTTTCATTTTTAAAGTCAATGTATACGGAGTACAATTTTTATTCGATATTTTATGACAATTTTTTGTAATAAATCAACCTACTACTAATGTAATCTTTTCGCAAACTTCATATTTTAAAATGTTTATTACTACTAAAATATAGGCCATTAAGCTGTACATATAAACAGTCACCTTTTCCCTGATTGAAAATACCTGTAGGTAAATTAAATTCATTCGAATTATATAACATAAATTTCAAATATGATTATTAATTATCTCATTTTGAAAATTAGGGGGAAGGTGTCACTTGATAAGTGACGACCCACTTGGAGTACACACACGCATAAAACATATGTACGCACGACAGTTGATTGAGCATCAAACGCATGAATGATCGGACCAGAATCAACCCCAAACTTAATTATCTGCACCTATCGGAATAAGGAAAGAAGAATGTCACTCATCAAGCAAGGATTACAAATAAATTGTACACACCACGACGATTACAAAAACCAAAGTGCCCTTGAAGGACACTTAGGGTCACTGTGACCGTACGGGGTTTCCCATTTCTCTCCGATTGTCTGTATTTTCTGTATTTTTGTATTGCTTCATCATTTTGTTTGTTTGTTTAATCGTTTTTTATTGAAATTTGTTTAATGTTTTATAATTCCTTTTGTAATTTATCTCTATCTGTTATGAAGACTGCTCTGTATACAACTGAGTTGATGACCTATTGCGGTTGAGATGGGTGGTTGTGGAAGGATGCATGTAGGCATTTGTTTGTATGAGTGGATTTTCTGTAAACTTCATGTTCTAATGTGTTATCATATCTTTTGTAAACAAGTATGTCCAGTGACGGCAATTTTCCGTTTTGTTCAATTTCCTTGGTGAACTGAATATTAGGGTATAATCGATTGACGAAATCGGAAAACTTGCGTAGTTCGTCTAGTACATCTTTCCAGATGACAATAGTGTCGTCATTGTAACGGCATAAAATTTCTGGTTTAAACTTAGAATGGTTGGAGATTCTAGTTTCTAGATGTTTCACAAAGATGTTGGCTAATACAGGTGAAATTATGGATCCCATTGCTGCTCCTGAGGTTTGTTCGTAGAATTGGTTTTTAAAAGAGAATTACGTATTATTGAAACAGTGGTTTATCACAGGTATGAGATTGGATGGGAAATTTGAAAAAGATTCAATAACATTGATTCTATCAGAGATTGGTACTTTTGTAAAGAGGGACACTATGTCGAAACTCACCAGGAAGTCTTGGGGTTAAATTTGAATCTCTGGTATCTTTTTGATAAAGTCAAAAGAATTTCTGAAGCATGTGATAGAGTTTCCTTTGAAAAGATTCAGTTCTTTTGCAAGGAAGCATGCTAGGTTGTAAGTTGGTGGGTTTTTCGCGCTGACGATCCGTTTTCTGTCAAGTTCAGAGTCTTTTACAAGGGGTTTTGTTTTGCTGACTATTGTTTTTCGGTGGTCTTTTTCAATTTTGTTATATGCATTGTAAGGTAGAATGTCTATGATTTTGTTTTATAGTCTTCTTTATTGATTATTATTGTTGTGTTTCCTTTGTCTGCGGGTAATATTATGATGTCTTTATTTCTATTGAATTCTTCAATGGCTATTTTTTCTTCTTTTGTTGAGTTTGATGAGGGAAGTTGAGTTTGGCGTAAGAAATTGGCCGTCCTACGCCGCATGTCATTCGCTATTTCAGGTAGAAGGGTATATATTGAGGATTCCAAATTACTGATGTTTTCTTCTTTTAAGATTTTGGAGGGGCCTATTGCAAAATTATGTGCTTTAAATAAGGCTGAAATCATTTCGTTGCTGAAAGGGTGGTTAGAGATGCTTTTTCCTATGTCAGTTAGTGGTGTGTGTTTTTGTGGAAGAAATTTGTGAAATTTTATTTTTTGTTTTTGAGTGGAAATATTTTTAATCCGTTGGAATTAGTTAAATGATATGCCGTCTAATGTAGACAAAATGTAAAATCTGAGGGTGTTTGATATCAAAAGGTGAAGTTTTGTTAGCCTTTTAGAGGTAGTGTGTAAGACAAATTTGGTATGTTGTATTTCTTCTTTTGAGAGAAGCAAACTTTTTATGTAGAATTGATTTGGATTTTGATGTTTTCAAATGGTTTTTCAATTGCAAGTGTTAGTTTTAGTAAGAAACGTGTTCTTGTAGAGTTATTTGATAATGGATTTGATGCTTTCCCGATGATTCATTACAATAAAAGAAGGTGAGCCGAGGTATGAAAGTTTCATTTAGCCAATTCAATAAGATTCGGGCTTGCTAGGATCAGGCTCAGTCAGCCGCGTAAGGTCGTCCTTGGCTGGAGAGTGGAGTCCAAGGACCACTGCGTTGCGATGTTATCACGCGCAAATTTCCCATTCTTGCTTATTTTCTAGGACATATGGAGCAAGAGAGGACGACGTACGCCTTCCGATTACCTCGGGATTGGTTATTCTGAAGAACTATAATCGTATCTTCCAGAGCCTACAAATTCTACAAATAATTCAACATAGTGGGCTGTAAAAATATTAACTTTTAGAGAAGCAAGATATTATTATTAACATTAATATTTTATTGAGAAAAAAGTTTCTTTGGGGTTTATTGTGAAAGTGATTGAAAATCGAAGTTAGAGTACGATGCTTTGGTTTCAAGATAAATTATTTTTCTCTGAGTAATTTCTAAAACATTAGTTCAAAAATATGAAAGGACAAAACCCATCTTCTAATTCCTCAAACATATTTTGTAGAATTTATATTAGGTTTTTAAAGGTTAAAATGGACAATTTCAGTAGAAACTATATCAATTTAATGTTTGAATTTTTTTCGTTGAAACTGACTCTTATCAAGTGTAAATATCTCAGAAGAACAAGAATGACGCCACTAATATAATATATAATATCTAATCTAAGAACTAAGGACACAAGTTACATTTTTAACCAAAATCCTAATTAATACATTAATCATTCGTTCCTCTAATTAGAAAAGATGGGGATTGTCTGTACTCTGGTATTGTCCTTGGCCGTTATCTTTAATTCTGTTGGTGAGTATAATGACATAATACATTTATAATTTTAGGCACATCGTTTTTTTGGCAAATTAGAATTTTTACACTGTTATCTGTGAAGGAAAGAATTTTATACGTGCCTAAATGTGAAAATTCGTGTGCTCGCCGACCCATACGTGCACGTCTAAATTTCGACGCGTACAAATCGGAAGCTCCCAACTCTGCGGGCGCACAGATGGAACACTCTCCCCTGTGCACGCTGAAATTTAGATGTACACAGACACCATTGTCTCAACTTTGTACGTGTACAAATACGTTCACACACATACGTTTATTCAATAGAGTTCACACCGTACTAATAATTACTTATTAATTAATAAAAAAGCGATTTTAGTTCATAGCGTATATGTCCCTCTAAATCCTTGCAAAATAAACCTTTAGTTGTTCCCGAAAAAAATTTCAGAATCCAATAAATCAAAAGCTTCTCTAATGTCTGGTTTCTGCGACATAATTACGCAACAATAATTATCTTCGAAGCCTGCTAAAATTGCTATCAGTGCGGATCATTCCAGAATACATTGTCTTGTCGGTGTCGCGATTTATTTAGAAATAAACGTAATTATGTATATTGACTCTGGGTGTTCTTAGGATTAAATTTCCATTTAAAAAAAAATCTTTTATGAATATTGATAAAGTGTAAGAAGGTGGCACATTAGGGCGGTACAAAAATGAATAGGAAATTTCTTTTTCGAATTTCCATGCATTTTAACTCAAATGCTGTTATTTAATTAACCAAAACATCTGCTTAAGTTGATCGGTTTGACTTTTATAATAGTCTTTTCTAAACGCATTTGATTAGGCCTTATGAATTGCATTTTTTTGCAAATTCATAGTTAATAATCATTATAATTTTAATATGAGTGTAGTTATTGAAAAATTTTTGAACATATTTTGTTATTTTTGTATTGACTTTTTATACAAATTATTGAAACATATTTAGAATAAAAATGAAGTACGTTTGTCTCAAGTTTAGTAAGTGTGATGAATCTAAATTAATTGTTTTTAGAAGATAATTGGTAATAAAGATACACATGGAGAATGCTTTTATGAACATAGGCAAAATACACGTACACAAGTAAATATCAACATATGTACCACCTTTCATATTTTATTCTTCAAATTCGCTCAAAGCAAATCCTTTTTTATAATCGTTTGATAATTTATAAAAAAAGTGAAATTCTAGAAGGATTGAAAAATAAATATAGATAGGTATACTTTTGTCAATAATCAAAGTTTACATTTAAACTCTTTTAATAACAGAGTAGGAAATTAAGTAAATAAAGAACATAAAAGAATCCTCTTTTTTCAATAAAAAATTTGACGTAAGCTTTCTATTATGAAACTAGAAATAGTATTCTCAAAAGTTTTCAATTGAAAAGCGTCATGAAAAAACGGCTTAGTCAATGTATAAATTCTTGAAAATAAACCAAGAATCTTACGATAAAATTTATAAATTATTTATACATTGACTTGAGTGTTGGACGTTAAATGGGATTTTGAATTTGATTTCAATCTAATTTAAGATTCGTAAATTTCAAAACTGCTTAATTAGGAAATCAGGAATAATACAGTTCATAAAACATTTTCCTGATCATCTAGTCATAAATCACATATCACAAAAGCATAAAAAAAATTTTTCTATAAATATCGAAATTAGGCGTGTAATATTAAAAAAATATTTTTTTGGTGATGTATCAATGTGATTTGAAGACAACAGTTCTTCGGTGTTCAAAATTCTTACTGTTCTGGAATCATAATTGAAAATTACGAATGAATACTTATATCCAAACTTGAAAGTAGAGAAATTGATGAAAATCGAATATTCACCAGCAAGTTACCTCTTAAAATGCTGAACAGCAAGTTTCAACAGTAAAGCTAAATAGCGATTATGCATGTCCTCTATCACCTGTAAGAATTTTAACAGTTGTTATATATTCACTAATTCTGAAGTTCAGCGTTGTAAAAAAAATCTATTCGGAACTTAAATTATATGATTTAGTAATATCAAATGTGAAAAGCAAAAGAATGAAATTTGAAAATAAGGTGTAATCACTGCATTTGCAATACTTGAGTCAATATGTACAGCAAATCAATTGTAGTGTTAGTTAATCTTCTTAGATTTCAAGAATAGGATATAAAATTAATTTCGAGTAAAAAACGTGGTTCCTGTGATACAGAATAAATATTTTACTTACTCTTGAAGTAACAAAATCAAATGATCATTTGTAAGCTTCTAAATAAAAAGTCCTGGGTAATAGTTATTCTGTTATACCAAAAAATAAAATAAAATAGGAAAATTTCTCAAATTTTATTGGCGATTATCTGACAAGAATAAACAGATTATGAAAACTGGGAATTATAATCAAGTAGATTGTAGAATACATGCGTGAAGAAATAAAATCTATAGAATTATATTACTTACTCTTCACGTAACAGAATTTAATGCTCATTTGTAAGCGTCTATATAAAAATCTTGTGGGATAGTTTTTTATACTATACTCAAAAAAATAAAAGAACAACATTTCTCAAATTTTATGGACGATTATCTGAAGAAAATTAACAGATTATTCAAACTGGAAATTATAATCAAGTAGATTGTAGAATACATGCGTAAAGACATAAAATCTGTAGAATTATTTTACTTACTCTTCACGTAGCATATTTTCTTTAATTTTTATACTTTTGCACAAGAAATCCCGTGGAACAGACCTTTTCTGTTTAGCCCAAAGAATAAAAGTATTTAATGCAGCTACTGCATCCTCTTTAGAAAAATTTGTTTGTTCTTCAGAGTCCGTTTCAGCATATTCCTCTCGAGTTTGCTGTTCATCATTTGCATCCAACGATTTAGACACACTATTTTCTGAACACTCTTCAAAACCATGGTCATTTTTTATTAACCTGAAAATCTCAGGGTTAGTAAAGTTTCTTTCTTCATCTGCTTTCTCGACAACTGCAGTGTCTGTATCGTGAATCAATTTCCTCCGTGCTTTTTTTTTTAATTTTCCTCTGTTCAACAGTCCCACGCATTTGCCAAGTTAAAGCAGGCCTGCTTGAGGTCCCATTTTTTCATTGAACCACGTACAGCATCGGCGTCATCTCCCAAAACTAAAGCACGGAGGAGATTTCTCCTGTACATCCTTTTCAGTCTTTCAATAACCCCCTGATCCATAGGTTGGATCAGAGAAGTTACATTAGGAGGCAAAAACTCCAGTTTCACTCTAACACCTTCGGATATGAATTCCATTTCTCCGTTTGGCAATTCATGAGTTTTAGAATGATCTAAAATCAACAGAACGTCGTCAAAGTTTCCATCTTTAACTTGTCGTTCTTTGATGACAGGTATAAAGATTTCAGTTAACCACTGCTTAAAAACTGTTCGGTCCATCCAAGCATTCTTCTGTCCTTTATAGGAAACTGGCAAGTTTAATGAATTTTTAAAGCATCACGGTTTCTGAGATTTTCCGATGACAAGCAACAGTATTTTATGAGAACCACTGAGATTGGCACATGTCATGACAGTTATGCGCTCTTTTGATACTTCACCTCCATTAACCTCTGTTTCTGTCTCATCGGCAAGACTTTTCCGCAGCAATCCTTTCCATAAAGCTTCAGTTTCGTCTGCGTTATAAATATTGTCGTGATGGAAACCTTAAATTTTTTTAGGAAATTCTTGGCAATATTTTTCTGCTGCTTCGTGATCTGCAGTAAGTTTGTCTCCTAGTGCTGTTATTTGGCGAAGACCATGGCGTTTTTCAGAATAGCGAAGCCAACCGTTACTAGCTTTAAAATCTTTTTATCCGCCGAGTTCTTTATTTGATTGAAGAGCTTTTTCTTTTCAAATAGAGCCATTCAAAGGCTGCCCGGCACTTCTTTTTCTCTGGAACCACTCCTGTGAAGAGCGGACTTTAGATATGTTGAACTTGTTTGCAAGCGAGTCGCGACTTTCGCCTGCCTCTGATCGATCAATTTTTTCGATTTTCTGACGTGTTTTAATTCGATTGTAAAATCTTTTTTTGTTTTATTTCTCTGCCATGGTGATACAATACACTTACAATACGTTTGTAAACAATACACCTGGCCGGTGAACTTTCGTATACAGCACTAACTTCCATCGCATGGCGTCTGCTGCGACCCCGTGCGCGTGCGCCTAGTCATCAAGGCTGGCGGAGAAATCTACGAGTGGAAATTATTCCCCTCCGCGGATTTTGATGCGGCGAGTTTCGATGCAACGAGTCCTACTGTACCTCGAAAAACCGGCTGTGCCAAGTTACATACGAATCAGATCATATCTTTAAATGTGGCGAGCCATCGAAATTTTCAGTTGCAGTCTTTGCGGGCCCTTCACTTAAGTACATAAATGATGGACACAGAAGATTTTAGTGAATAGCTTTGCTGAACCTCTATTTAACCTGAAATTGCATTCTTTTACAACTTTTTAGCAATCATCTTATTTTAAGCACTTAAAGACATTAAAGAAAGGCGAATTTCATATTCTGTGTGATTTCGTTAAAAATGATATGTTTGTAGTCCAGAGTTCAGCTCAGTCATTCCACTGGAACAACGATCAAGCCTCTATTATCACTGTCGTAATTTATTACAAGGAAGTCAACGAGCTAAAGCATCATAGTATTGCTATAGTATCAGACTATCTGAGACATATGATCCATTTGCAGTTTACGGTTTTCAGAAAATTATATTGAATTATTTGTTGGAAAACTTTCAGCCCAAGGAAGTAATTTATTTCACTGAAGAAGCAGCCCAACACTTCAAGAATAAGTATACTTTTATTAATCTGCTCCACAACGAGACAGATTTTGGTATTCCGGCCGAACGGCACTTTCACGCATCGGTGCATGGAAAAGGCCCGTGTGATAGCATCGGTGATAATTTGAAATGGCTCTCCGCACGTGCTGATCTTCAGGCATCATTAAAAGATTCGATTTAATCTGCTGATGCTCTTTATCAATGGACGGAAAGAAACCTATTTGAAACTTCGGCATTCTTCAGTCATGCTGAAAGCCATGAAACAACTACTGAAGAACTTTAAAGTAGATTAGCATTTGCAAATATGGTGCCCGAAACACAAAAGTACCACTCTTTTATCTCCTTTTGTGACTAAACTTTAGAACTGAGAAAATATTCCTTCTCTTCGCAGTTAAACGTTTCTCCAACGAAAACTGTGCTACAATGTAGAAAAAGAGTGCAAAAAGAATGCGAAAAGCAGGTTTAAACGATGAAAAATTATGAAAATACACGTAAAAACTTCGAGAAAATTAAAAAATATGTTTGAAAAAGATTAAATAACTACAGTCATATTATAATAATGTTATAAATGGACACAATAAGACCTACACTTTCTACCCTAGGCGATATTCAGTGGAAAAGAGCAAGCATCATTTAAAAAATATTTTCAAACAAATTTAAAGGGCCCTGTATGCACGCTTGAAGAATTTTACGCCGATACGTATGGCTGCTCAGTAGACTTCTGAAGAATTTATTACTGCTCACGTAATAGACTTCTGAGACATTCGAGTAGTGACTTTCCACAATAAAATTGTATGAGTTCAAGCAAATATAGCACGAACTTCGTGCCAATTTTGCACGTTCAAATTGCGCAATACAGTTCTATTATGTTTAGGACTGCACTGTAGGTTTCCACCATACATAAAGCTAGATAATATTATTCTGCGACATACATGGTTGCGCTGTAGTATCCTACAATGCACACAGCTGTGCTGTAGTTTTCTACTATGAGCAGGGCTGCACAGTACGCAGGATTCATTTACTACTAATACCTGAATATTCCATGTTTGGCAGTAAAAGCAAGTATAATTTTTGACACCCAAATATGTGTCAATAAGATGAGGTCCTTGATTCCATTCGAAGAGATTTATATAATAGGATTTTTTGCATAAAAATTTCCACAAGAAATAATTAAATACTGTTTATTCAAAAATAATAACTTATTATTGAAAAATCATCCCTACAAATTTTCAAATTCATTTATTCGCTTTAAAAATTGAGTAAATTCAAGATAGTACATACACATAGTACGAGGTATGTATTATTACACTTTCGCTCCACTTATTATAGCTCAGTAGATTTGTATAGTACTTAATTCATACAAGAACATCATATATGCGAATAAAGACATTTAACGACAAAGACAAAACAATGCGCTATTAAAAGTATAAACCAAAAACTTTACATTGAAAAATCAAGATTTGAATAAACTTCCAACTACTTTCATCTAAGGCTATCAAACATATTTTTCAATTTAGATAGAATTTCGAACTGAGTTTCTATAAGACAAGCCTTAAGTATGGTAAAATTCTACCATACCATCAAAAGTAAAGCTTGCATTGCCACAAGTATGGCAGAACATTACTGCGCAGCCATTTGTGGGGCTGGGTTGCGAAGCAGCTCCAAACTGTACCTCGGACCATCAGGGAGATTTTTTGGACCCTATAAAACAGACTTATAGGGTGATATTCAAAACCTAACTATTCATTTGTATACTACACCTACTTTAGAGAAAATGTTAGGTTTTAACTTGATTGACATACTATGGAGCGTGGTGTAGTTTGGACTTTGCATTTTACCGCTGTTGTCCTTACACAACGTTCGCTAGCATTGGAGGTGACAACAGTCGCCTTTAGATGCCCTCTCAGAGCTACCATCTGTCACTCCATAGGTTTTTAGTCACTTGCTTCCTGATGGTCTAGAAAGCTTTATACGATGGGACAGGTGTTTAGTAAAAACGCCTCCTGGGTGGCTGCCATTACCCTACTGACTGCTAAATGTTCATAATGTTCAGTGCATCTGGCGTGCACATTTCCTGTAGCCGAGATCATAATAGGATGAATAGATGCATGTTTCACATTCCTCCATATGCTCTTCACTTCATGCCTTAGCCCGTTATTCTTATGTATCTTTCCTTCCACCTTTTTTATCTCGGGTCGATTGGCTCGGATATGATGATCCGTCTGGAAAGTGACATCCCAATATAAGATCTAATCTTTGTTTTTTGAAACGGGCACTGGAACGTGTCTATAGACATAATATCATTATGTCTCTGCTTATATTCGCTCTAAGCCATTACGCGACAATCATCAATAATGTTCTCCACGGATTTGTTGGTATTTCCACATAATAGGCACCGGTCAACCACTTCTTATGTAACACGTTTTTGCGATAATTCCTGGTTTCGCAAACCCTGTTCTGGATCAGAAGGACGAATCCTTTCATTTCTGTATATACGAAGCTCTTTTTCACTCAAATATTGGAATCCATACTATCCACTTCATGTTGATCTAACGTTTTGGGATGCTCGCCGTGGATGGCTTTCTGTCTAGATTCAGTTTCTAATACCTGTATGGTTTCTGCCCTGATATACAACGCCTCCTCTTAAGACAAATTAAAGGCATTTTAGTCAAGATCCGCTTTACAGTTGGTGTTGTAAAGCGTGATATCTCGCTTGCTGTTAAAATAGCCTCGCAACTACATAATTTATGACTTACAAAGTTTCTTGACAAAGAAGTACGTGAGGACTGGGATTGCATAGGTGCTGATCGTCCTGGCTTCGTTTGCCAAGTTAGAAGAACTCTTCAGAATCAATATGAGTCTTGTAGTGAAGGCACTCGTTAGGCCCTCCTTACCTATCGTATGTTGAATACCCTCAGATTCGAAAATAGCTGGTTACTTATATGACTCGCCCTGAGTCATTGCCTCGATGTCATTCTCGTATTCGTGCTCTAGTTCTGTGGTTCCTCATTCAGCTATTATTAAATGCACTACACACTTCTGCATTTATCTAGTAGGAACTCATTGTGGATATCATTGGAAAACTGTTGTATGACATCAAGCACTTTATGCAGTTTCTGGTCTGAATTACGTAAAGCATCAGGTCATCTATATATGGAAGATGAGTCAGTTGATGACCAACCTTAGTATCATGAATTCTAAACCCGTGAAACATACTATTCAGTCCTTTGCTCAGAGGCTTCAATACTAGACAGAACCACATTACACTAAATGATCCTGCTTGAAAGGTAGCCGTTGTAATGCGCATTAATCTGGTTATCCTTGGTTGTCCATCATTAAAGCACTTCATTCTTGTACCCCAAAGCATCGAAGCATGACTTCGAAGTCGACGATGGATGGGCAGATTTTGTACAATTTTTAACACTTTGAGCAAATAGCCATGTGGTGCGGTTAGAAATATTGCAAGTACATTGAATGACGTTGACATTCAACTTGTAGAAGTTGTAAGGAAAATTTTTTCGTCTCTCCGTAGCTTAATTGGTTAAAGCATCAGACCGGAAATCTGAAAGATCTGGTGTTGAAATCCCAGCGGAGCTAGAGAGATTTTTTCACAACCTTAAAAATTAATGATCAATATTCACAAAATATTGATTATCGACCATGTAGACAAAAAACATAAACATCATATTATTTGAATTATTCACTGGTCAAAAAAGTATAACATCAGATAATTATTCCTCATTGTTACTTTTTTTACATGGGGCGACTTTTTTTTTTTAGTTTTGGGTGTGGTCGGGGTTTCGAGTTTTTGTATTGGGTTGGATTTTTTGGATTTCAGTCTGGGTTGGGTTTTCGAGTTTTCGGGTCGGGCTGTCAACCCAAAAGCCGACCCGACCCGAAGATAACCGGACCTAAATTGATTATTGCCTCAATCTGACCTTCAAAAATACGACATTTTTATCAACATGTAGAAATGTTGTGAATATGTTGCCAATAAATTATTGCAGACAAAAGAAAGATTTCTTGTTAGATAATAAAGTACATTGTCAAAAATTGATATTTGAAATCTGCCATTTTTTAAGGATTTTTTAATTCAATTAAACAGGTATTCATTCATTATAACAGCAATAATGAAATAATGCATGATGTGTGAACAAAAAAACTTGTTTGCTTGAAAACGGGATTTCGGCTGTGTTTTGAAAACAGTAAAAGCTACAGCTTTTTGTTCAACAAAAAAAAAAGGAAAGAAGAGATACAATTCAATTTTCTATAAGGATATAAGCTTTTGGAATTGAAATTCAAGATTTGTTTAAAAAGATTCCAGGGGCCAAGGACTTTCAGCGAAAAAAATTGTTAGGCGGTAGTCGCATCTGGTTCCTTGATTACAGCCATATTTACAACTCATGATATATAAAAATATGATTGTGTACTTGAAAAAAATGTAATCCTCTATATGTATTTCTTGTTTCAGAATTAGGTTCACAGTCCAAAACATCTCGAAATAGCGACCCCAAACCTGATTTTTCTCGTTGTGGACCTTCTTATTTTCCTGCTAGACATTCTCCAGACACAACTCTTTCCCTTGCCATACCGGGTTCGTCTGCCGGGTCTCGACCACCTGTCACGTCACCTAGTCGTGCTAGGTCCAGGTCTCCTTCTGCCAGACCTCATACTTCTGCTGGGTCTTTACCACCTACCGATACGTTTTCTGCTCTTAAACAAACATTTCCTCGCATACTTGGATATCAGTTTGATGAACTTAGATTTATTCGACTTATTTCCCCGAAAAATCCAAACCGGATATTCGAACTTCGAAGGTACGTTTTTCCTCCTGACAAACCAATTCGGATAAGAAACAAAAATTATGAGCTCATACCCATTCCAACCGATGAGCAAATTGTATTATCAACGCCCAGTGGTGATATATGTGCAGTATTGGAAAAATTATCAAACAGACTTCAGAATTTGCGTGGACTATATACCACTGACTTTGGGAGAAAAAGGGGAAAAATAAACATGGACAGCGGTGAGGTTGAAGAAATGACTACAGAAGAAATTGCGGAATGTCCAGTAGGCTTCAACAACTCAATCAAAACGGTTTTTAGAGTATTTCATGTGTGAAACACAATTTCTAACACAGCTGATAACATTTTTTTTTCAAACGCGAGCTTCTGTTAGATCTGGCGCTTTGTGCTAAGTCTTTATGCTTGACTCACATATATGCATAGACCTTTTGAAATTTGACGAAATGACAGTGCATTAAATTTGGACTATGAATTTTACAAATCGTGGAAGAGTCAAGGTGGTTATCGTACTGAAACTCGGATTTTTGAGAAAAATAGTTTTTCTATGACTTTCAAAGTTAAAATAGTACACGTCGAGAACAGTTTGCGAGATACGGTATTCCTTATGTATTGATATCCGACAATGGTATCCAGTTCGTCTCCTTTGAATCTAGTTTTTGCGTGAAAATGGCAATAATCAAAAATACAGTTCCTGTTTCTATCCTGCTTCAGATGGAATGGCCGAACGTTGCGTACAAGCTTTTAAAAAAGTACTCTCATGGTTTGCAGTTGCACATTTGTAAAAATACCACCTGGCACGTGCGCAGTTGGATACTGATAGGTTAGTTATACATTCGAAAAAGTAATTCTTTTTTTTGCAAAGGGGGATTGTGGTATACTTGATTTGTGCGAGCCAAGCACTGTATGTATTGTGAACGAACATGACTCAGTCGAAATCGAGCAGTCAACCGGGATACGTCAACCTCGCCTCAACCTTTGTATCTTTATATCAATAAAATAAAATATAAGGTCAATTCATGTTTTCTCTCTTAGCCCATGAACACAACAAAATTCATTTCACTCGGGTCCTAAGCATGAATGTAACTACCAATTTCCGTGACAACTAAGACAACGTAACCAAAGTAATAACAACTATTACAACCGAATTTGAAACCGACCTCAAGAAGAATCAAATAATTAGTGGCCTCCATTTTATTACCCAGAACAAAATGCCAGTACCCCGTGGCACAAGGGTGCAACGATTGAGTTTACAGCATTGAAAAGTTAAAAGCACCTGCATAAAAAATTGTACGAATGTCTGCAATTGAAGCAATAAAAGTAAATCTGTGTATGGGGAATTCAGTTTCAGGCTTGTCAATGAATTACATCGAGAAATAAGAAAATATGAATATTAGCGGGGTACAAATTATAAATGCAGATGTTGGTGTTAGTCAGAATATACCAAACAAGGTTTGTCAGTTACAAAATCAAGTCGATCTTCTTAGGAGAAAGTGAAACAGACTTTCATTCATACAGCGAGGAAGGAAGAGAAGAACAAGAGAAAAAGGCAAAAGAACCAAAGGAACGAAACTTTAATGCAAATTTTGAAATGACCTTGTATATTGGTTATTGTATAGACGGTCCAGAGAAAACTATCAAGTCAGGTGAAATACCAAAAAAAAGCTAGGTGATCAGCTGGAAATAAAAACAGTCGTCCTCCTCCAGATATACCAACATTTTCAAATTTCAGGGTAGGAGTATCAAAAGAAATCAAAAGGGGGCAACAATATTATATTGCCCTCAAAGTTTAAGATAAAGCAGTTAGCCTTGCAACGGAATAATTGACTATTTCACCACAGAACAGAAGATACCATTCATAGAAGATCATTCTTCAGCTGTAGGGGAACACATGGATGCAACCAAAGTTATAACAGGGTACGTCAATGGTATTATTGGACTAATATGAAGCTTGATTTACAAGGGTTTATTCAGCGATACTTGCAATTCCAATTAAAACAATTAGTCAGGTCCAAAAAATGTTAACCCTATGATAATTACAGACACACCCAGCATATATTTTCTGAAAAGATTTGTATGGAAGTTGTGATGCCTCAACCGCGAACTACAAAATCAGGTAGCTAGCACCTTAGTTGACGCTTTTAGAAAAAGGTTTAAAAGGCTAATATTCGATTCACACTAAGAAATCAGTTTAGGGAGAGCAGAATAGAACATCCTATGAGGAAATCAATATCTTACAATATTCCACACAAATACTAAATGGTAGACGCTTCCGTTATTACAGCAGCTCTGCTATACCTGCATATAACCAAACTAAACTAGTAAATATTAATTTTCAAGTTTAGCCATTGATAAAAGATCTTTCCTTTTCTATGTAGAGATTGTGCATGGTATACAATATAAAAACTATAGAAGCAATTATAGTATTTCTGGGCTTATTCATGAAAAACAAGAAACGGTCAAATAAGAACCTTGAGATTTATTTTATGAACCATACATAATACCAATGCAAAATTAAATTATTTTGCATAACTCTGTTTACAACTCATGCATCCTTATTTATTTGAAATTCACACTTTTGAAGGAATTTTCAAAGTACTTCGGAGCAAAATATATTTGTAATCCAATCACATTGTTTGTAAAAAAATAAAAATCAGGAATCATTCGTGCAATAAACGGTAAATTTATTATTGACAAGTTAAATTTTTAGCGTTACACCGTTCATAATTCAAATGTAATTTTTTTGCAAAATTCCTTTTATAAAATTCTTATTACATATGTAAGCACGACAGTTGCTGAAGCATCGAACGCATGAATGATTGTACCAGAATCAACCCCAAACCTAATTATCTGCCCCTACCGGAACAAGGAAAGAAGGATGTCGCTCCTCAAGCAAGGATGACAAATGAATTGTACACCCCACGACGGTTACAAAAATGTAAGTGTACTTAAAGGACACTTGGGCTCACTGTGACCACACAGGGTTTCCCATTTTTCTGCGATTGTCTGTATTTTGTCTTTCTCCTTACTGCTTTATCAATTTGTTTGTTTAGTCGTTTCGAATGAGGATTCCTTTAATGTTTTGTAATTCCTTTTATAATGTATGTTTATCTGGTATGAAGACTGCTCCGTACACAAGTGTGTTGATGATCGATTGCGTTCAAGATGGGCGGTGGTGGAGGGAGGCATGTAGGTATCTGTTCGTATGGGTGGGTTTTCTGTAAACTTCATGTCCTAATGTGTTATCATATTTTTTTGTAAAATGGAACGTCAAAGAAAGGAAATTTTCCGTTTTGGTTAATTTCCATGGTGAAGTGGATATTAAGGTATAATCGATTGATAAAATCGAAAAATTTACGTGATTCATGTAGTACATGTCTCCAGATGACAATAGTGTCGTGAATGTAACGGCACAAAAATTCCTGTTTAAACTTTGATTGGTTGAAGATTTTAGTTTTCAGATGTTCCACAAAGACGTTGATTCTTACAGGTGAAATTGAAGATCCCATTGCTGCTCCTGAGCTTTGCTCCTAGAATTGGTTATTGAAAAAGAATTAAGTATTATTATTGAGTTCTATTAAAGGAATTAAATTGGACTTGGGGTTGAATGTGAATCTCTGGTATCTGTTTGATGAAGTCAAAAGAGTTTTGGACGTGTGTGATAGAGTTTCCTGTGAAAAGATTCAGTTCTTTTGCAAGGAAGCATGCTAGGCTGAAAGTTGGTGGGTTTATTGCGCTGACGATCGGTCTGAGTAGAATATTGTTTTTGTGGATTTTTGGGAGTCCGTAAAGTTTTGGAGAGATAGGATTAGTCGGTATTAATTTGGATATTTTTTTTCTGTCAAGTTCATAGTCTTTTAGAAGGGGTTGTGTTTGCTGATTATTGTTTTTGTGTGGTCTTTTTTAAGTTTTTTCTATGCATTGTAAGATAGAAGGTCTATGATTTTGTTTCAAAGTCTTCTTTATTTATTATTATTGTTGTGTTGCCTTTGTCTGCAGGTGATATTATGATGTCTTTATTCCGATTGGGTTCTTTAATTGTGTTTTTCTGGAAGTTATTTGTGAAATTTAATTTTTTGTTTTTGAGTGCAAAGGTTTTTGATCCGTTGGGATTGGTTAAATGATATGCGGTCTGATACAGACCGAATACCAAATCTGAAGGTGTTTGATATCAGAACGTGAAGTTTTATTAGTGTTTTAGATGTAGTGTGCGACCAAAATTTGGTATTTTGTATTCCATTTTTCAAGAGAACCAAACTTTTTATGTACAATTGATTTGGATTTAGATGTTGCCAAATAGTTTTTCAATTGTAAGTGTTAATTCTAGTAAGAAATGTATTCTTGTAGAGTTCGTTAATAATAGATTTAATGCTTTCACGATAATTCATTACAATAAAAGGAGGTGTTTCTGGTTTCAATCATGTGAAAAACTACAAATCTTGGCGAATATTGGAGAAACCGAGAGAGCGGTGAGCCAACCTGTGAAGGAACATGAGAGTAAAGTCAGGCTAAAACATTTCACGCAGTCAGCACTAGCTTAGCATCATATCGAAAGAAGACATAGCATTTCATTTGACAAAAAAATAGAGACACTGGATATAATACCAATCCTATTTGGCTTTCCGTCCTCCCGGGATTTTTTAAGACTTGATTGACCAGTCAAGTTCGACCAGTCTCCACGGCAGGGCGCTCTGACCAATTACAGGCATCGTAGAAAGTTTCAGTTTAGCCCTGAAAAAGGAAACTGCAATGTTAACGAAACTTAGGCAAGATTCGTAGATTTGCACAAGATTGAAACCTGAAACACTTCCTTTCATTATAATGAATCATCGTGAAAGCATTCAAACTATTATATGTATTTTTTTACTTGTGTGCTTGCACCTAAGTTGAAATCTTCATCAATTGCCACACAATCGAGCATTTAGGGAAATTGATTTATGATGCGTTCCAAGGACGTAACGTTTTATTCGATTTTCAGTGCTCTTTTTATTTCACCAGGGCAAAAATAATTTAAGAATATGCAACAACCAAATTTAAGGTTGTTTTTTTCTTCTACTTGGAAGACGCAGAATTGAAAACTTGATTTTTGGTGTTTGAAATGTTCAAAATTGAAGTTCATATTTGAAAATATTATGGTTGCAAATTTGCAACATTGAATAAATTTCAATTTTAAATCCTCAACATGTTAAAATCGGCTGTTTAAATTTCAAAATGTTTGCTGCGTTCAATTAAAATAGATCATTAATTTGTTCTTTAATTTTCAAGCTACCAAAGATACATACTTTCTTTGTATTTGTGCTACTATAGGTTATTCGAATTTCCTCGAAAACTAATAAAATAAGTAAATTCACTATCGATGATTGGAAATTTCCATTATAGGTCAACTTTTTTCATTTGTTGGATTTTCATTATCGAATTAATGGGCTAAACTGGCATGTGCTTGATTTCCGGTGTTTAGATGCATTCATGCAGGGTATTCCAGGAGGATTGTCATTCTATCCAATGGTGGATAGGAAAAAAAATAAAAATCGGAACGTGCCAAAACATTTTTGGGTCCGGTGCTTATTTAGGGTAATACAGGGCATTGAAATTGCATGTAGGCGAACATTTAGTTGCTCTCTGAAATTCGGTGCATGGAAAAATGGAAATGTAGGCTAGGCTCTCCGAAATTCGGTGATCGTAGAACAAATAATTTCAGTGAACCCAGATAATTCCTAAGTTATTGCAAATAATCCATTACGGCTTCTGATTAACTATCTCTCTCTCCCTCTCTCGTTTTTCGTAATTCTGTAGAATTCAGTAAAAGTCTTTGAATTCCATTGAGTGAAAAGAAATCATTTTTTTTCTGACATTGCTGAAACTATATTGTCAATGATGTTTTCTGAAGGAATGTCAGTATGTATTAATATTCGTTTATTTTATAAACGAATTATATAGACGAATGCACATTTTATGCTTTTTCGAATTAAAAGAAATATGATCGCATTCAGCTACTACATCGTACTGCCAGTGATATTCTATAAGGAACTTTGGTTACAAAATGAAATCTATTGAATTTATAACAAATAATGTAAGCGTATACAAATTCTAGTGATATGGAAACAAAGTTTTTTCTGACTTAACAACACTAGATGCAAGAACGATTTTTTCTGCCCATGAGCGCCTAGAATGTGCATTCGTTTACCTAATTTATTTATAAAATAAACAAATGGTGAGGCATAACGAAATTGCATCCAGACAATTCATTGTCAATATATTTTGAAAAGTAATACAATAAAAAACGATTACTTTCTGCCTATAAATATGGCTAATGCACATTTGTTCATATAATTTGTTTATACAATCTATAATTAAAAATGCATTGCAATATTTCTCAGGAAACATCATTATTAATATAACTGCAACGAGATTACAAGAAAAATTAATTTCTTTTGGCTTAAGAATGCCTCAAATGTGCATTTGTTAATATAATTTGTTTATACAATTAACAAATATTGATGGTTGGCAAAATTCAAAAAAAACAAAAATTGGTAATATAATTACAACAACACTAGGAGTGCAATTATTTGTTTCTGTTGAGGATATGTCAAACGCGGGAAGAGAATAATAAATAAGTTGATCTACTTAACATAAAATATTTTATTTTATTGATACAACGAGACGAGTAGATATTTCCATACGAACCAAATGGCCTCCAACAAGAACCTGAGAGCCTCTTTCTTTCCACTATGAAATAAAAAATGAAAATCTAAAACTCGACACTTTTTTGCTGTTTGCATTAACACTGTGCGGCGTTATATACGCTTCAGTTTAACGCAAACGCATAATGAATGTCGCTGCAGTTCTAAAAGTGTTGTATTACCATCTTCGACACTTCTATCGTGTTGATGTAACACCCGTCTTTTTATGTGCATATGTGGAACTTTTTTAGAGGATAACCGGTTGTAATTTCTCATTATCCACCACTCAACTTATCAAGCACTTCTTTTCGAGCTTTGCAGGCTATACCAAGGCTACAAATTCCATTTTGCAGTTCTCCTAATCGGCTGCCTTGGAGGTATGAAAGCTTCATTTCTCAGCCAAGTCAATAAGATTCGGGCTTGCCAGCATCAGGCTCAGTCCGTCGCGAACCGAATGCAAACGGCTTTTCTCCTGGAATCACTTCATCTGGTCCATCCACACTGTTCCTTATAACATTCTACAATTGAGTGGTAGCTCTAAAGAAGTATCCAAAGGTTAAGGCTTCATCTCAACTGTCCCGTCTGCCGCGTAAGGTCATCCTCGGCTGGAGACTGGAGTCCAAGGAACACTGCGTTGCGATGTCATCTCGCGTAAATTTTTCATTCTTTCTTACCTTCTATGACACAAGGAGCAGGGCAGGACGACGCATTCGTTCCGGTTACGTCGAGAACCATGATCGTAGCTTCCGGAGCCCACAAATTCTATGAATAACTCGACATAGTGGATTGTAAAAATATCAAGTTCGAGAGAAGCAAGATATTATTATTGACATTATTATTATTATTTTTATGATAGAAAAATACCTCTGGGGTTTACTGTGATAGTGATTGAAAATCGACGTTAGAGGATGATGCTTTTGTTTTAAGATCATTTTTTTTTCTCTGAGTAGTTTCTAAAACATTAGTTCAAAAATGTGAAAGGACAAAATTCATCTCTTCAATTCCTCAAGCATATTTTGTAGAATTCATATTAGTTTTTTCAAGCCTTCAATGGGCCCTTTCAGCAGACACTTTATCAATTTGCCATTAAAATTTTTTCTTTGAAGCTGACTTTTATCAAATGTAAATATTTCAGAAGGGCAATGTTAGCTTGTTTAATTAGTTACATTCTTAACCAAATTCATAAATAATAGATTAATCAGTCGTTCCTCCAATTAGAAAAGATGAGTATTTTCCGTACTCTGGTTTTATCCTTATCCGCAATCCTCAATTCTATCAGTGAATATAATGATATAATATATCTTTACTTTTAGGTACATTCTTTTCAAGCTTTTTGCAAATCAGAATTTGTGCGATGTAATCTGTACGGCTCAATCTTACATGCTAAAATTTCGACGTGCACAGATGGCAGGGTTTCCACTATGCATGAGCACAGTTTGGAAACTCGGAACTCTCTACGTACACTGGTGGGATATTCTCAAATAAGTATAGTGAAATTTGGACGCGCACGGATGGTAGCGTCTCGTATGAGCACGTGCACAGACGAAACACCATTAACTATTCAAGTGCACAGATGAAACACTCTCAACTGTGCACGTGCGCAGATGGGACATCCTTAACTCTGCACGTCTCACAAGTAGGATTAGGCACGTCTTTACCGCTGGGAGGTCAATGTTCGCAGGACGAGTAGTGAAAACGTGGCCCTTGACCATGGTTTTTCCGGTCGTCCTGCGAACATTGAATTTACCGCGTAAAGACTTGTGTAACCCTACGAGTGATGTAAGGTATTTTATTCAAAATCACTATGTTATGAGCATGCAAAGCCCGAGAAAAAATGTGCGTTAGATATCGCATTACCGAAATAGTGCGAGAACGTCCTATAAAGTGGATGTTTTGTGTTAGTGAAGATGATAACTGTCTGAACATTCTTCTGAATTGGTTTCTCCATGTTTCAAATTTCTCAGAGGCTACCTCATATTTATCCTTATCAAGATTTTGAGTGTACGAAGATTTACAATTATAACTGAGACGTACTTGTAGGTGAGGTCACGGATTCTATCGTGTTAGATGAAAACATACGATTGATATGGGTGTCGGCTATTTGTGTTTTAATTGGTGTTCTCGTATGGTGCGAAATTGTCAGTGCGGCGGCGTTTTGAACTGATGAATTTCCAGTAGTTGATACTGTTCAGTAAAGGGCTGAGCGCTTACTACTCTGGGCCGTGATGGGCTCCTAATATGGTGGTTTCGAATAAAAAATCTTTAGAGTCTGCTAAAGTTTTTATCTGTACTAATCATTTCAGAATATATTGTTTTATCGGTGTTGCGATCTATTTAAATAGAAATATAATTAGGTATATTCACTCTGAATGTTCTTAGGAATTAATTTTCCTATTTAAGAAAATTGTTTCGTCATATTGTTAAGATGTAAGAAAGTGGCACATTAGGCGGTCAAAAAATCCTTAGAAAAATTTTTTTCTCCTAATTTTCATGCTTGTCGGTCCCAAAGGAGGATGTTGAAACCAAAAATATATATTTAGATGTGGCGCAAGCCCCATCAAGTTTAACTCGAATTTTCCATCAGAAAAAATATGTTTCTGTCAATTTTGTTCAGAATCCTCTATATCGGCCTAACCGAGTTGAAAGTCAACATTTCTCTTTGAAACATCTATCCTTGTTAACTTGCATCATCTATCACTTTACTGAGTGTAAAGTGGGCAAAAATTTAAGCATTTCAGAAGAAACCGCAACTAGATTGCATTAATAAAGAAGAAGATAGTTATAAGCAATAATAATTTGTTTAAATGAATATTTTTGCTGAATTGAATTCATTAATAACTCACCCAATGTTAAAAGCTGACACAAAGATGTAAGCTTCGGGAAAAACCTCAACTTTGTAGTATGATTCGAACTGAATATTATTAAAAATAACAATAATCAATTGTTAAAACGCAACTTTCCATCCCATTCTATGAGAAAATTGCTAAAAACAATTATAAATTGTTCAAACAATGTATTTGAACATCTAATTATCAGTGTGAAGTAGTATATTATTCACTAGAAACAATTTGCATTGAAAAAACGCAAAAAATTATAATTATCGTCAAGAACTCGCAAGACCCATTATCACTTATGGAAGAGAAATGTTGAGTTTCAACTCCATTCAGCTAATATTGAGGATTCTGAATGCAATTTAAAAAAATTCTTTTTTTCATGGGAAATACATGTTAAGCTTCATGGGGCTTGCGCCACCTCCCAATCTTACTTTTTTCAAACGAAAAAAAATGCATTCATTTTCATGTGGATTGGAACAAATTCCCAGGCGTTATTCATAAATATTCAAAAAAAGCTTTTTGGAACACCCTAATGAGGCACCCATCCCGCTTTAAGGTGTCCCGTATGGAGGATCTACGCGATTAGCTCCTCGCTTCGCTTGGCGTATGCCTTCAGGTACCCCCTGAAGGCTTTCTTCGTCATTCTGACTTTCACATCTGCAGCCAGGCTGGCTGCAAAGTGTCTTAGAATTGTCTCGTCGAGGGCCAGAACCTCAACTTCGATGCGAGGAACGAGCTGGCACACGTTACCCACATCCCCAACAGCCTCCCTGATGGCTGCTGCGCGACGCAGTAACGCTGCTGGGGAGGATGCGTACATCTTGGTTGAGCCGGAGAGGCGACAAATACCTGGTTGGCCTGAAGAGCAGGACGCCGAAGCGCGGCGTAGTGTCACTATAAACATGGTACACGAGAGTGCCACCACTATTGTCAATGCATTTTGACCGGCACCTTGAGCTCGGAGTTTTCCTGTTCAAAATCAGGGCAATCAACACCTATATCATACATGTCCTCACGTACTCCTTTGGGCTCATCAAATGGTCTAACATCGACCTTGAAAGGTTAAACAGAACCGTCCGCGTAGAAATGTCGAAGCACCGATATAGAGGGGTTAGGGGCGTTGTAGATGTCAGGAAACTGTGTAAGTCATTTGTCCTCAGAGGACGCCTTGAATATCAGGGCAAAACCCATAGAGGAGTTAGAAACGCTATGGAGACAGAAAGCCATTCACGGCGAGCACCCCAAAACATTAGATCAACGTGAAGTGGATAGTGAGGCATGCAACATTTGGCTGAGAAAGGGCGTTCTGTCTCCAGAAATGGAAGGATTTGTCATTGCGATTCAGGACAGGGTTGTCAGCACCATAATTTTTCGCAAGCACGTGTTACATCAACACGTGGTTGCCGGTGCCGATTATGTGGAGATGTCAACGAATCCATCGAGAACATTAAATATTGACGTTATCGCGTAGTGGCTCGCTCTTGGTCTCTATTTTCTGTCCTCACCCCCCCTCTCTCCTCATTAACTGAAGTTTGGTATAACTGACGTTACAACTAGCATAAAACACCCACCAATTGCGACTCTCGGTTTTCATTCTTTGTCCTCATTTGGACATGATTTCGACCCGAAAAATAAATTTCACACATAAAGGTGGTAGTTGGGTGTAACATCTAAACAATGAATAACACAAACAATGAAATAGCCTCGGAATGGACTGAAACTTTGATTGACGAAATGCATACACACGGTAAATGTACAGGTCGAGTTTTAGGCGATGAGTGTAGGCTGAATGTTTGGAATGCTGGAGGGGAGAATGATCTTAAGGTCAGAAAACTACAAGAAACTATGCACGTAAGGCAGCTAAATATTTTATATGTAGGGGAGAATCTCCGGCTGTGGGCACAATTTTCTTTTTGACCCATAATTTTCTTTTGAGTCTGTGTTATGCGGATATATGAATATCATTGGAAAGCTAGATGCCCTAGCTAACTTTTTGCTAGAGTAAGTACATTGATTCCGTCAAGTCGAAAAATTTTACGACCAACTTTGTGAAATCGTCCATTTTGGCAAAACACAAAAATCGTGAACGGTTGTGGGCACCCTTCAAAAATTCGCTGAAAATGGGGATAATTAAAGAAAAATGGACCTAATTCTGAAGATTTTCAAGGTCTATTGATTTTAAAGGCCTTCAGTTGCTTTTTTCTACTAAAAAATCTTTGATGGAACGAATCAGCGTATCAATGATATGTGCTGATTCCGTTGACTTCTTCAGGGTTGTCGCTGGTAAAATAAGTCAACTAAAATAATTAAAAAAGTACGTTAAAATGTAATTGGAATATGTTATTTCGGCATAACTGATAATATCTGACAGATTTCAAGTCAAACAGACGCTTTGAATGAAAAAAGTGTACCCACAACTGATTTCATTTAAGTTCCCACAACCGAAATTCAGGACCATTGTCGGTGCATCCAGAAAATGTGCGATGTTTCATAACTTGCAGATAAATCGATGTGACATCTTAAATCACAACGAAAATACTGTAGAAATA
>JAABKJ010002936.1:0-26872 GCA_011634705.1 Andricus grossulariae
AACAGTGTTGAGCGATGTTTTCTCGCGTAAATTTCCCGCTCTTGCTTACCTTCTAGGACAGAAGGAGCAGAAGTGGATCACGTACACGTTCCAGTTGCATTGGGATTGGTTGCTTTAAGGAACAATGATCGTAGCTTCCGGAGCCTAAAGCGTCTCTATAATAATAGTTACAAGAGAGATGGAAAATGGGCGCGACGTCGAAAGGCTCCACATGCCTTTTAAATAGTTTTCTATTTTTTTCGAAAGTGCCCTTCGCGTGGAAAATAAGCCATATAATAAATATAAATATTATATCTATATATTACAAACAACTAATATGATACATCATAAAATATTATTTTCTATTAGAAATAACGAAATCTTAAATTTTATATGTTTAAAATCAAATAGACTTTCTAACCAAGCTGAAATATTTTAACATTTTTATTAGAGCTGTGCAGTTGTTTATTCGATTTTTTAATAAAAATTCAAGAACGCTTGGAACATTGGATGTTTCGAAATGGAAAACAAATTAACTGTACACACTGTAGCGCTTAACAGACTCGTTTTCTAGAAATTATTTAGTTTCAGAAAATATCCAGCTGGTTAATGCTAAGGTGTCCATTTTAGACACAACCCCCCTACTTCCCAAAACGAGAAATTTCATACAAAAATTGACGTTTAGACAAATTTAATCAAACTACAGGGTCATTTGCAGAAGTCTGTAATTTCGGTGCTATGAGAGTTTCAAAAAAACTAGCATTTTTTATTTAAAATAAAATTATTAACTCAAAATCGACTTCTGGCGGCCGTAACTCCAAAACTTTTAGAGATAGAGAACGTTCAATTTCTTTTAAATTTGCAGAAAATTGTATACGCTTTAATTCTGACACGTGTTTTTGGGACCTGGGATGGGGTGAAAAGAAGCAGTTTTCAAAACAGTAATATTTTTCCACTTTTTAAATAATTTTTCAAAATTATGGCAGGGATTCAGTTCTCGTAAGATGTTCAGCACCTACAACCCTTTCTGGATGCTAAACTGAATGCTTTGAGTCAATTAAATTACCCTTTCAAGTTATTTTCATGAAAATATGTTCATCAACCTCTTTAAAAAATTCAAAAATGGAGTTTTTGCGAAAAGGGCCAAGGCGATTTTTTTATTTTGGGCTCAAAATGATCGGAAGACAAGTCATAAGTGTAAAAAAACGGAAGAGTTAAGCTCTTTTGGGTTGAAGTCAGCCGAGATCCACCGTGTTAGAAATACAATGTTGAATTTTTTTTATAATCTTCATAAATTACACCACCCGCTGCCACCTTTGTATAGAATTTATATACCTGAGAAATAAGGTGAACATTATAAAAATTTGAAAAATATGTTTTTTTTAAGTTAGCGACTTAAACTGGACAGCCCACTATGCGCAAAAATATCCCTAGTGTCAAGCTCGCTACAGACTGGCATCAGCTGTACGCCAGAAAAACAAGAATTGATTGCACCCACGTGCCCACAGAGTGTGGCAAACCAGATTCCGGCCCAGACTGGTCATGAAATGCGCCAGATAAAGTTAAAATAATATCAAACGCTTCTCAATGTGTTTCTTATAGTTTTAACGTGCAAGTTTCAAAAAATAAAATAAACTGTCAAGACTTGGCTGGCGGAGTCGATTCTATATGTTCTGAATCTTCGAAATTGATGAGCATCGAATTTGATGCGGTACTTAAAATAGCCTAAGGCCTAGAGGGAGCAGATACTGCCCCAGACTCTGGTCTCTATCGTACAAGCCATACGTTGCTACTAGGGATTATCTATTGAATAAAAAAAAATTATTCCGATATCTTCATTTATCTAATTGTAAGTTGATTTCGAATAATTTAAGAATCCTCAACTGATTTCACGGAATTTCAATTTATTTCCGAGTAAGAAGGCTTGCAACAAAAATTATTCTGAATTTGCAATCCCCAAGAATGCCAGTTTCTTTCTTCCTTTTTGAATTCTCAATTAGGTAGCAAAAACAATAATGAATTAGAAACACAATTTTCGTTTAACTCATTAGAACGCGCTCCAAAAGCATAAAATTTGCAAAATCTAATTAGTATGATTGCAATTAACGATACATCACTTTATCGTAATATACTCGCATTATACAGCTATCTATATGGAAACTAATCCTGACATCGTAATTTGACCACACAATATATATTTTGAAAAGCTCTTTACGTAATTATTATTGGAAAAACGGTAAATAAAAGTAGCAAAATATGCTCAATTAAAAGGGATGAACATTTTTCTATTTAATCGTTGCTTTTTAGTATCCAAAAGTATTCAGAAAAATATTGTCGCCACTGGGTAAAAAAAAATCTTCAGTTTAAAAGATAACATTTACTGATATGCAGATTCAAGACGCAAAGACAAACTTCGGATCCAACGGAAATTCAATATTTATCACGTTACCATTGGATGCAGGAAATTTTCCTATACTTTCTAATACAAGACTTCTTATCGCGTTCAAAGTATTTCAGTAGATTTAAAGAGACGACTAGGATTCGAAAAGATTTATAACGTTACGTACCTACGGAATAAAACTGTGCTTGTACACTTTTATAAAATTTTAATTTACGTACTATACCATGATCACAAAATGATTTGTGTTTCTCAAGATAAGGTAATTCACTTATGTGAAAAATGAATGCCTATGCATTTTTATATTTCTTTATATGATGAATTATAATGTAAATCAATAAAAGTCCCTTCTTCCCAAAGGGCTCTTACAAGTAAACATTCTAAGCTTCCTTTCTAGACTAAAAAAATGTATATTGTACACGAACCTGCGCAGGTAATCTTGACTGTTTCTGTGCAGGAATTTGGCGAAGGAAACTGTGCATGATGCTGGAAAGGAACCTGTGTGTAATCTATCCTTTGAGTGGTCCTATACAGGTTCCTTCACATAGTGAATTGAGGTATTGGTTCATGTACAGGAGCTTGTTCAGTATCCTATGCATTAACCTGCATAGGAAGTCATCCGCGAGGGTTCGCTAGTGGATTGGCTCTCTCAATAGTGAATTGAATCTTCAAGGGAATAAAAAGAAGGCAACTTTCTAGCTTGAGGCGACAAAAGTTTTCGAGATGGCCTTCTGAAAAGGAGCCTATATGCGCTTCTATACACGATCCTTGTAAAGGTTACTTTGAAGGCCTTCCATAAAGGACCCTTTACACGTTTCTGTACAGGAACCTGCTCCTTAATTTATATCGCAAAGGAACATGTGCAGGATTCCTCCAAAGGTTCCTTTGTCGGTGCAGGTCCCTTTCTAGAATCATGTACACTTTCCTTCGCCAAATTTCTGCACAGGAACCATCAAGATTACCTATACAGGTTGTATGCAGGTCCGTGCACAGTAACATTCCTCCGAGATTCCTGTGCCGGAATTTTCAGCGAGGATCCAATTAGGACTACACGGAGAAATATGGATGGTCAAAGTTAGAGGGTCAACATTTAGAGAGCCATTCTGTTCTTCTCGATGGTCTAGAGAGACATCCAGAATTTTTTGACATAGTCGGAGGGGCTCTCATTTCATGACCAGTCTGACTGTTATAAGAAGGTTAGACTCACTACCAGAGATAAGCAAGGTATCCTTTCGGTATGGTCAATACGATCATCTTGTTTTCACTCATTTCGACCATCCACGGAAGAGCAAATGACCCATCGCGGAGGGCCAACCCGATGAGTTACATAAGTGAGTGCATAAGAATATTAGGAATAATTGTAAATTCATATTGAGGATAAAAAAGATATTCCTTTCCTTAAAATTAAAATCGGTCATTTATTTTTTAGAAGAAAATCCAATGAGTAATTTAAATTCCACTTTATAAGACTTCCTTGTGAGCAGATAATTATCTTGAATAACCTTTCTCTTATTATTTCCTGTACATATTTGCTTTTCACATTTAATCATTTCAAATGAGCGCGCCAACCTTAACCAATCCGTTTGTCGACGCACCGTGGTCTAGACTGTAGAGCATTTTCGGAGTCAGTGAATGTCAGTGATCTGTTCAGCGTCACATTTGCTATTTATTGAACTTAAACATGTTTTTAATAAATTTAAACTGCTTTTCGATATTTTGAACATTCGTGGAGAGTGAAGTGCATAAGAACATGGTGGAAAGTGAATTGAGCTTATTCTTTTGATTCTTCAACGTCAAATTTGATGCTTCGGAGGGATTTAGGATAAAGGCGTAACTGGACGTTCAGCTATCAATTTATTGTCACCGTGTCGTTTAAAACTGAAAACGTGCAAAAAATTTCAGCATTCGTTGATGATGCAGAAAGTGACAAGACGTGAGATATTGTTTTCTGAATTCACTTAAACGTTTGAAATCTCAAAATTCAATGTGACATTGTGCCGTGTCCTTAGCCTCTCGTGCTTCCAAAAATATATTGTCAATGTGCACTATTTCTGCATATCAAATTATGTCTCATACACCTCACTCTCCACAAAGAATAAAAATTGCTTTCAGAATTCATGTATTTCATACAAATTTTCAGGATATATAGGTTCCACTCAATTTTATAATTTCTAGTCTCTAATAAGAGAGAGACTGGAATAAGTAGGAAAAGGACAACAAATATTGACATTGTGGGATAATCAAATCGACCCCTTAAGATGGCCAGGTCGACTATCCGAGGAGATCAAGTCGACTATCTGATATGAACAAATGGACCCTCTGTGATGAGCGATTTGACCCTCTATAATGATCAATTTCACCCCCTGCGATGATCGATTCGACTCTCTATGACGCTTCAGTCGACCGTTCAAGATGACCAAGTCGAAAATCGGAGATGATCGATTTGTACCTCTTGTTTTAACCTTCTAGAGATAGTCGCTTTAACCATCTTCAAGGGCTGTCCTATAGTTAACCCTGCAATATAGTTTGTATGCACATCTAGATGGCCAAACTGACCTTCCATTTTCCTCCATGCACTCGGTTTCTACGTGGAAAGGTTCCCCAGAAAGTACTGCACGGAAATTCCAGTTGGAAATTCCGTTGCCTTTCCGTGGAAATTGCACTAAATTTCCGTCTGCAAATTTCAATCTGTAATGGACCAAGGAAGTTCCTAGAAAACATTGTAGTATGATTCCCTCAACCCCCAGTCGATTCCTGGAGGTTCGGGTCGTCATTCCAGCACCTTCTGTTTGCACTAGGTGTACAAAATACATCATCCTCGAGAAAGCTGACTTTCAAAAAGGACTTGGTCGTACTTCCGCGGTTACAGGCAAGATCCGTCAATATACATAAAATTCCGCATGCACCAGGTATAAATGATACATCTTCTTCGAGAAATTTGTTGTCCAATGACAAATAATGAGAAAAAAGGCTTGGGAGTGGCCAATATTTATTTAAAACTCAACTTTCTTGTGAAAGATTTATTTTTTGGACCTGGTGCACTCGGAAGTTCTTTTGAAATGACACGTTATGAAAAAAAATGTGTGGGATGCGACCAATATTTATTTACTACTTAAATTCCTCCAGGAAGATATATTTTTAAGACCTGGTGCACTTGGTAGTTGTTGTACAATGACAAGTAATAAGAAAAAAGGCTTAGGTGTGGCCAAACTTAATTTGGAACTCAACTTCCTCGAGAAAGATTTATTTTTTTGACCTGGTGCACTCGGAAGTTGTTGTGCAATGAAGCTTAATGAGAAAAATAGGTTGGGTGCGACCAACCCTTATTTACTACTTAAATTCCTTCACTAACATGTATTTTTGAGACCTGATGCACTTGGAAGTTGTTGTCCAATGGCGAATAATGAGAAAAAAGGCTTGGGTGAGGCCAATCTTTATTTAGAACTCAACTTCCTCGAGGAAGATTTATTTTTTAGACCTGGTGTACCTAGAAGTTGTTGTGCAATGACAGGTTATTCAAAAAAAGGGTTGGGTGGGGCCAATCTTTATTTACTAGTTAAATTCCTCCAGGAAGATGTATTTTCAAGACCTGGTTCACTTGGAAGTTATTGTCTAATGAGGAATAATGATAAAAAAGGCTTGAGCGTGGCCAATCTTTATTTAGAACTCAACCCTCTCCAGGAAGATTTATTTTTCAGACCTGGTGTACTTAGAAATTGATGTGCTATGACGGGTTATTTGAAAAAATGGTTGAGTGTGGCCAATCTTTATTTACTACTTAAATTCCTCCAGGAAGATGTATTTTTAAGACCTGGTGCACTTGGAAGTTGTTTTCAAATGGCGAATAATATGAAAAAAGGTTTGAGTGTGGTCAATATTTATTTAAAACTCAACCTTCTTGTGAAAGATTTATTTTTTGGACCTGGTGCACTCAGAAGTTGTTGTGAAATGACGCTTTGTGAGAAAAATGGGTTGGGTGCAGCCAATCTTTATTTACTACTTAAATTCCTCCAAGAAGACGTATTTTGAAGACCTGGTGTACTTAGAAGTTATTGTCTAATGGCGAATAATGAAAAAAAGGCTTAAGGGTGGCCAATCTTTATTTAAAACTCAACTTCATCAAGGAAGATTTATTTTTCAGACCTGGTGTACCTAGAATTTGTTGTGCAATGACAGGTTATTTGAAAGAAGGGTTGAGTTCGGCCAATCTTCATTTACTACTTAAATTACTCGAGGAACATGTAGTTTTAAGACCTGGTGCACTTGGAAGTTATTGTCTAATGATGAATAATGAGAAAAAAAGGCTTGAGCGTGGCCATTCTTTATTTAGAATTCAACTTCCTCGAGAAAGATTTATTTTTTAGACCTGGTGTACCTAGAAGTTGTTATGAAATGACAGGTTATTTGAGAAAAGGGTTGAGTTCGGCCAATATTTATTTACTACTTAAAGTCCTCCAGGAACATGCATTTTTAAGACCTGGTGCACTTGGAAGTTGTTGTCCAATGACGAATAATGAGAAAAAAGGCTTGGGTGTAACCAATCTTTATTTACAACTCTACTTCCTCAAGGAAGATTCAGTTTTAAGACATGGTGCACTCAGAAGTTGTTCTGCAATGAAGGATCATGAGCAAAATAGATGGGGTGCGGGCAATCTTCCTTTAGAATTTAACTTCTTCGAGAAATATGTATCATTTACACCTGGTGCATTCGGAAGTTTAAGTATAATGACGGATCTTCCCAGTAACCGCGGGGGTGAGACCAATCCAAATAGTATAGTGTTTTCTATGAACTATCTGTGTCCATTACATGCTGCAATTTGCAGACGGAAATTTAGTGAAATTTCCACGGAATGTCAACGGAATTCTTAACTGGAATTTCCGTTGAATTACCGTGGAGAACTTTCCCTGGAATCTTTCCCCGACTTGGGGCACGACTTTTTTGCCCATTTGTGTGTCACGGACAGTGGAAGGGTTAACTGAGTAGTAGGCAAATGAGGAAAAATCAAATACAAAACTAGGAGTAGGACATTATATGTCTGAGAGAAAAAAAGACGTTGATGAAAGACCTATCTCTTTCTAAAGTCTAAGGATAGAAAGATGGGATCGTCGATGATGATCATGAGCATCAGACCGGTTATCGAATCACCCGATGCCTGTTTATGAGGCGCGTGAATATTTTCTGAATTTCATTTTACATAAACCTTATTTTATCGAACGTGAAATTATCTAAATGTTATTCACCTCCTAATTGCACGGAGCGTTCCTGGAACGTCTCTGGAACGATTCGTGGGCACCTTCGGAACATTCCAGCGAAAAGTTCCAGACACGTTCCCGGGACGTTATTGATATTTTACCGTTATTGTTACTTTTAACAACAAATATCTCATTTTTGAGTTTTGAGTACCGCATATACTACATTATAATATGATGTTCATATTAAAAACTAACATCGATTTTGACTCATCTCTTACGGTTTACGCGATATTAATAGATAATAATAACAATAACGGTAAGTCCTCTTTGGAACTTTAAAAAGGGTCGGAAATTTTTCACGTCCCGGGAACGTGCCCAATTTTTATTTGTTCGAATTGTTAGTGGACATAAATTATATTTGTCATCCGAGGTCGAAAATAAGCAAAAAAATATTTGTATGAAAAAACGTTTTCTGAATTGGTGGCGCTCTCGTAGTTACCTAACAGGCTCTACGATTTGACAAAAAAAAAAAAAAAACAAAAAAACAAAGAAGAAGAAGAAGTATTGGATAGACAGTGAAAGAGAGAGGCAGAGTATGATCGTTTCGAAAAGAAAAGTAAGACCTGTCATTGGAACACAATCGGATCGTCTCTGTCTATCTTACATGGTAGAAAGAGAGGTACGATCGACTTCAAGTTTCGGAGTCCCACTGTAGTGTTTTGTAATGTCAAACTATCAAGTGTTGACGTGAGAATTGTGAAAACTGTGTTTTACGTAGAGAGTTAATCTAATATTCATAAAAGTAAGTGATTTTCTGTTAAATAACTTCTTCGTATATCTGCTCATAAAACTGCGTTGTGCGCATTATGCGCTGTACGAAAAAGTGCATGCACAGATGCAAACTATTGATGTGCTTTTGGATGCTGCTGTCTTCGAATGGTTTAATCAAGCGAGCGACAGGGTATCTGCACCGATTATTCAAAAAAAAAACTCTCCTTTTAAACAAAATGCTCAATGGCTTGCAAACGTTTAAAGTACGTAAACAGAAAACACATTTATTTTAACGTGTAACAGCTAACTTTCTTCCCCATTTCCGGTAAATATTTAGTTATCTCTTGTCTCCGTATTAGAAAAACAATTCTCAAAATATTTTTTACGACGCAGTAAAATCCACCAAAAATGGCTCATACGCCCCTGACTCTTTTCACTCGGAGTGGAGCTATTTCCCGGGAGTTAGGTCCAAGGTCAGCCCCAAGACCGGCACTATCTCCGATTTCGACTGTCATTACAATAATTATTACAAGTGGACTGGGATTTAATATTATATTAAAGGTTTCAAGGGATTTAAGGAAATTTAGAAAAATGTAATAGGATTGCGAATAAATTCCCTAAATTTATTAAGATTTTAATAGGATTCACCAGATTTTAGGGTATTTTTAATGATTCCAAGGGGCTTCACGAACACATTTTTAAAGGTTCCAAGGAATTTTCAAGAGCTTTAAAAAAATTGAAAAGATTGTTAATAATGTAGGGTATTTCAAGAGATTTCTAGGAATTTTCAATTGACTTAAATAAATTGAAGGGATTTCAAAGGATTTAAAATATTGAAGGGTATTTTCAAACTTTCCAAAGAATTTTAAATAGATTACAATAAATTGACAAGATTTCAATGGATTTAAAAGATTTTAGGGTATTTTCAAAGATTCCGAAGAATTTTAAATAGAGCTTAATAAATTGAAAGGATTTCGAGATTTTTAAAAGATTTTAAGGAATTTTTAATAGATTTCAATAAATGAAAGGGATTTCACTAAATTTTAAGGTATTTTGTAAGGTTCCAAGGCATTTGCAATAGATTTCAATAAATTAAAAGGATTCAAGATATTTTAGTGTATTTTTAAACATTTCAAGGAATTTTCAATAGATTTCAATAAATTGTCAGAATTTTAAAGGTTTTGAAATATTGTAGGGTATCTTCAAAGATTCCAAAGAATTATCAATAGCTTTCAATAGAATTAAATAAATGTAAAGGATTTCAGTGTTTTTTAAAGATTCTAAGGAATTTTCAATAGATTTTAATAAATCAAAGGGATTTATAAAAATTTTAGGCTATTTTTAAAGATTGCAAGTATTTTGAAAAAAGATTTTAATAAATCAAAAATATTTATAAAAACTTTAGGGTACTTTTAAAGACTCCAAGGAATTTTCAAGAGCTTTTAAAAATTGTAAAGGAGAATGAAAAACTGTTTTGTTACCGGATGATATAAAAACTCTGGGATATTTAAAAAACAATTATAACTCTGAAACTATAATTGGAAACGAGAAAAAAGATTTATTTTGTAATTCTGTAATTAATAATAAAAAATAAGTGTGTGTAACAACTTGTTTCTGACGCAAAATTAAATAAAAATAATTGGCAGATGGGAGATTACTGAAGAAAGTACGCTTAATAATACCCTCTACTTGAGGCATTTATTTCTTCAAACACAAACGTCAGTTCTATTTATTTCTCATTTTACGAGATCATTCGAGATTTTCAAAGTATCGTTAGAAATAATAAAATTTTAAGGTGCATATTAACTTTACTGTGTAAAAGGACGAACTTCATATAAATTTTCTTTCTCCACTTTTATCACCGCGCTTGACAGAAACCACCATTACTGTCTATCTCTTTATATAGGGTTGCACTTCTTCAAGACATTTTATGAGAGTATATAAAAAAAAACATTAAAAATTAGGTTCTCCTGAAGGTTAATTTTAACCTTTAAATAATTTTCAACATTAACTTTACTTTCCCATCTAATACAAGTGGTGTAACGATATATCTCAAAAAACGATATATCTGTCCTTTTTAATACTCCGTCGTGGTTAAATTAAAACTTTTGAATTATATAATGAATTATTATAAATATTATACATGTTTGATGCTGGTACTTTTCGCTAAAGAATAGTATTTCTAAAAAAGAATTTTCATATTAAATAAGTTTCGAACAGATTATTAGGTTTGAAAGATTACGAATCTTTCAGCAAATTACGTTTTTCGATCTTGTTAGCATTTTTTAGCGTGAAACTTTTTTTATAGAAAAATAATAATATTTCAAAGGTTCATGATTTGCTTAAAACCAATTTTAGGTCGACTTAGCGTTTAACGCGAAAAGTTGGCATTTTAAAACATAAATCATTATAACTTGAACAAGATTTAGAATCTTTTAATAGTTTTAGATTATGTTAGGGTGTTTCGTTTGAAATTGGTATTTTGAATTTTTTTAAATTAGATTTTAAATAAGATTCACATTAACAATCTTAGGTTATGTTATTGCTTTTACGCCGAAAACTGGCATTTTAAAACATAAATCATTATAATTCACACAAGATTTAGAATCTGTAGTCATTTTGAATTATGTTAGTGGTTTTTTTGGGGAAATTGGTATTTTTAATTCAAAAAGAACGGCTTTAAAGGTGATTCACATATATGACCGATCCTAGGTTATGTTAGCGTTTCATACCAAAAATTGGTATTTTAAAACAAAAATCATTATAATTTGAACAAGATTTAGAATCTTTCACCAATTTTGGATAATTTTAGTATTTTTAGTAGGAAATTGGCATTTTTAATGAAAAACACACCTTTTAAAGAAGGTTAACACGTTTTAACAATCTCAGGTTATGTTAGCATTTTACACTAAAAATTGGTATTTTGGAACAAAAATCATAATAATTTGAACAAGATTTAGAATCTTTTAATAATTTCGGATTATTTTAGTGTTTTTTTTTTTAGGAAATTGGTATTTTAAATCAAAACAAAAAAGATTTTGAAAAAGGTTTACAAATTTTAACAATCTTATGTTATGTTATCGTTTTACACCGAAAATTAGTATTTTAAAACAAAAATCATTATAATTTGAACAAGTTTTCGAATCTTTAACAATTTTGAATTATTATTTTAGTGGTTTTCGTCGGAAATTGGGTTTTTTAATGAAAAAAGAAAGATTTTAAAGAAGTTTTACATACATTAACAATCTCAGGTTATGTTAGCGTTTTGCACAAAAATTTGGCATAAAAAAAAAGTCATAATTATTTGAAGAAGATTTAAAATCATTTGACCATTTTGGATTATGTTAAGGTTTCTCTTTGGAAATTGGTATTTCGAATTGAAAAAAAATTAGATTTAAGATAAGATTCACATATTTTAACAATCTTAGGTAATCTTATCGTTTTACACCAAAGATTAATATTTTAATACAAAAATCATAATAATTTGAACAAGATTTAAAATCATTAACAATTCGGATGATTTTAGTAGTTTTCGTGGGAAATTGGTATTTTGGATATAAAATAAAAACACATTTCAAAGAAGGTTAGCATGTTTTTAAAATCTCCGGTTATGTTAGCGTTTTACACCAAAATTTGGTATTTTGAAACAGGAATCATGATAATTTGAAAAAGATTTAGAATCTTTTAACAATTTCGGATTATGTTAGTATTTTTGGTAGGAAATTGGTATTTTTAATTTAAAAAACATACATTGTAAAGAAGGTTACCACTTCTTAACAATCTCAGGTTATGTTAGCGTTTTACACAAACATTGGTATTTTTAAACAAAAATCATAATAAGTTGAAAAAGATTTAGAATCCTTTAGAAATTTTGACATATGTTAGTGTTTTTTGTAGGAAATTGGTATTTTGATTTAAAAAGAAGAAGATTTTGAAGAAGATTCACAAATTTTAACAATCTTATGTTATGTTAGCGTTTCACACCGAAAATTAGTATTTTAAAACAAAAATCATTATAATTTAAATAAGATTTAGAATCTTTAACCATTTTGAATTATTTTAGTGGTTTTCGTCGGAAATTGGTATTTCTAATTAAAAAAGGAAGATTTTAAAGAAGTTTCACATATATTAACAATCTCAGGTTATGTTAGCGTTTTGCATAAAAATTTGGCATTTAAAAAAAAGTCATAATAATTTGAAGAAAATTTAAAATCATTTGACCATTTTGGATTCTGTTCAGGATTCTCTTTGGAAATTGGCATTTTGAATTGAAAAAAATTAGATACAAGATAAGATTCACATATTTTAACAATCTTAGGTAACCTTATCATTTTACATAAAAAATTAATATTTAAAAAAAATCATTATGATTAAGATTTAACATCATTAACAATTTGGTTGATTTTAGTGTTTTTCGTGGGAAATTAGTATTTTGAATAAAAAATTTAGATATAAAAGAAGAATCACATATTTCAGCAATCTTAGGTTAGCCTTTTATATAAAAAATTGGTATTTTGAAACAAAAATCATTATAATTTGAACAAGATTTGGAATCTTCAACAATTTTGGATTATGTTGGTGTTTTTAGTGAGAAATTGGTATTTTTAATTTTTTTACAGTTTTAAAGAAAATTCATATATTTTACCAACCCTAAGTTAGAAATAATTTGATTTTAAGTCTTTTTTCTACTGGTCTGAAATTAATATTTTTTCAATATTGATTTTTATTTCTAAGTCTGATTTCCGGTCTGACGCTCTTACCCACTAAGCTTCGGAGAGACGAGATTCTAGGTTATGCTAGCGATTTACAAAAAAATGGGTATTTTGAAACAAAAATCATTACAATTCCAACAAGAGCGAGAAGCATTAACAATTTTGGAGTATGTTATATTATTTTTCTTGGTAAATTAGTATTTTTAATTTTTTTAAAAAGATTTTAAAGAATATTCACAAATATGACAATTTTAGGTTATGTTAGTGTTTTATATAAAAAATTGATATTTCAAAACAAAGTCATTGTAGTTCGAACAAGATTTGCATATTTTGAACCCTTTAAAGTTGTATTAAGATTGCTCACAGGAAATCGGTTCTTTAAACAAAAATCCTCAGATTTTGAAGGTTTATTATTTTTTTACAATTTTAGGTTACGTTAGTTTATTGCCTCTGGATCGACTTATTTTTTCGTTTATGTGACAATCTGCTTAACTTTTAGACTTACGCCAATTCCTTGTGAGTGGAATTAAATTAAACCCCCATAGAAAGAATTATCAGGTGTAGCGTGCCTTTTTATGGGGTCACTGTGATTCTTATTCTCGATATGAGCAGAAATTAAATACGTGCTTTGGAAAACGACCCTATAAAAAATGTAGATTTACTCTTGTTCTTCTTTATCAGAATATTTATATTCGAGACAATTTAATTAGCTTGATTACTTGATTTATATAGTGGCCTTTTTAACAAATTGCGGTTAGTAGAGCGAACAAAGTTTTTGATTGTCTTTAATATTTCTATTCGTAAACTTTAGATTTGATTTCCAACCTATTTAAAATAGATGTGCCTTAATTTTTTAATATTAACATAAAATTTTTTTATTCGCAATACAGCGAAAGGTCATAAAATTTAGCGTCTATTGAGATCGAGCTGAAAGCTAAATGTCAACTTTTTTAAAAAGATATTGCAAAAAAAAACTTTGAATTTCAATGTTTTGGAGAAATTGAAATAACTCTGGAAATAATTAATATTTTTAAAAGTTCTTGCACATATTCTAAAGGTCAGTCTCCTTAGTGTTTTTATAAATTTTAAATATGCTTAGAACCATTTTCGTAGATTTTTCCCTGTTACAAAAATTGAAGCAAAAAAGTCATAACATTTCAAAAATGTGTAAATACTTAAAAAACATTTTTTTAAATCATTATTTATTACATTTTAATCAATTTTAGCAATGTTGATGATCATATTATTGTTTTGATTCTTTTCAATCATTAAGAAAGGACAATCATTATTTAAAGTTTGGCAACTTTTTTGCACCATGTTTGACCCTAGTGTAGAATCTAGAGAAAAAATTCTAAAAATATCTTTACAATTTTATAAAATACTATAAAGACTTACCTCTAAAATGAGCCTAAGAATTTATAAAAATATTAATTATTTACAGAGTTATTCCCATTTTTCGAAAACATTCAAATTTTACGTTTTTTGTAATATTATTTTTATCAAATTAACATTTTCACTTAAACTTGGGTTTATTACACGCAGAGTTTAATTGGCTCTCGTACCATTATAAAAAAGTGTCGTGTTGATTTTATCAAAATTAAGGCACTTTAGTAACAGCTTTAAATATAGGCATAATTTCCTCTTTTTTTAGATTTTGGTGAGATAGTTTATCTGAATTTTGTCCAAATTAAAAAAAAATAGAAAGGCGTACATATAAATGAAATTGTCCTGAAAGTTGAGATATAAAGGTCAAATTCATGCCTAAAAATTTGTTGAAATTATAATGTGAATTAACTCCTACGATGGAATTGACGCCACGTGGCCCGGAAAATTTATGTTCCCCTGTGAGAATTGACACCATATGGCGTATATTGATTTTTTTGCGATTGACTGAGTTTTTATTGCATCAATCATTGTGAATTCGAGGTCAAAGTTTCAAAGTTCAAAATGCTGGACTAAGTACAGAGGTAAAAAAATAACAAAAAATAAATTAAAAGTTAATTTTGATCATCACAGTTTTCATATAATCCTTTTGGTCACAAAATACTGCCATAAATTCTATTTTATTTGAAAAATTGATGAAAGGTACACTATATAGACCCATTTATGTCTAAATATTAATTTTTTAGATTTTCGAATCAAAAAAAAAATACCAATTTAGGGCTAAACATCTCTTTTACCCAAAGCAAGTATTTGCTGTTTATTGAGGAATGAGACCTGAATTTTATTGAAATTTTTTTTTTTATATTATCGGGCTGAGAATATGAAAATTGATAATTTAATTGCAGTTAATGATCCGAAATGTCCTCTACACAATTTTTAAACAAAATTATGGCCCCAAAAGGAAGATATTTTGGAGACGAATGAAGAATTTCTAAAAATAAAATTCCCGATACGGGAAAATTTCCGGAAAAAAGAATATTGAAAATAAAATTTTCCTGAAATAGGAGAATTTCAGAAAATTTAAAATCGCAGAACTGGAAGAAGTCCTAAATATTTAAATTCCAGAGATTATAGAGTGGCAGATACTGTAAAATTGGGGACACAAGGAAATTTTCGAATCTAAATAATTAATAATTTGTTGAATAATAAAATACTTTTTATTGATCAGATATCTTCCTTGTAATTTCATAGTATCAGATGTTTCATAATGTCGACAATTTTATTTCCGTAATTTTGAAATTCAGTAATTTTTTTCGGGAATTTGACGATTCGGGAATATTAAAACTCGAAAATTTCCAATTTTTGGTAATTTGGGCCGTCTAAAAAATTTCGAAAAAAAGAATTCCCGAATAATGAAATTTCCGAAGAATAAAATTCTCAAATAATAAAATTCCTTAATTATAAAATTCCCGAATAATAACATTCCTGAATTGGAAAATTCCCAAATAATAAAATTTTTGAACAGTTTACGATATTAACGAATTTAAAATTTTCATAAAATATAATTTTCGAATTTTAACAATTGAATTTTTCCTTTGAAAGCATTATTTATTTATTAAAATTATAATAATTAGATATTTTTTTGTAAAAAAATATTTTCAATTTTCCAAGTTTCTCAAATTATTTTTGAATTTAAAATAACAATAATTAAAAGAAATATATATATTTGGATGAGACTTCGTTTTCAGTTACATTTATTTTAAATTCGGGAATTTTTTATTTTGAATATTTCCTTTTTCGTGAACATTATTTTAGAGGAATTTTCAGTCGTCTCAAATTTAGGGTATAGCATTTGCAAAATTTAATTTCAGTCTATTCATAGTAATAAATTGACAAATTTTCGTATTCTAAGCCCGATAATAATATCTTCAATATTGTTTTTTTTTTTCAAAAAATGTAGGACTTATATCTCAATAAATACCAAATAGAATTATATATCATCGGGAATTTCAAATTCGGTAATATTAAAATGTGTCTGGAAATTTAGGATTTGGGAATTATGTAATTTGGAAATTTCATATTTTTTGGTAATTTTATAATTTCGGGACTTTTCTATTTCAAATATTTTCTCTGTCGGGAATGTTATTTTTGAGGATTTTTCAGTCGTCTCAAATTTAGAAGGTAGCATTTGCAAAATTCATTTCCAGACCATTAATAGTTACAAAATGATAAAAGTCCGTATTATAATCCCGATAATAATATCTTCAAAATTGTTTTTTTTTTTTTTGAAAAATTTGAGAATTATTTCTCCTTAAATACCAAATACAATGATCTATTATCGGGAATTTCAAATTCGATAATATTAAAAACTGTCAGGAAATTTATGATTCGGGAATTTTGCAGTTCAGAAATTTCAAATTTTTGGTCATTTCATAATTTCGGGAATTTTATTTTTGAGGATTTTTCAGTCGTCTCAAGTTCAGGGGGAAGCATTTCCTCATAAGTACTAAATACTTGCTATGCGTGAAAAAATTGTTTAGCCTTTATTATTTAAAATCGAAAACTTAGAAAATTTCTTTAGCGGATGTAGCCTAGTGGAACCTCTAAACCATTTTTCAAATATGAAATAAAAAATTTCTGAAGTGGAGGAGACTAATTAAAGGGCTTCAGAAATTTCGTGAAGCGTGAAATTGACGTGAAATGGAAAAGGCAAAGGAACGCAAAGTCTCGTCACCGAGCCTTGAATATCTCTTTCCTCTATACATCTTTATCCAAGTCTCCGAAGTCAAACTGTATGAGATATATATGAAAAACCCCAAAAAAGTAAATAACCTTTTAATATTTCAACTTTGATAAGAAAGTAACCTTTGATGATAAAATTTATGTTTGCAACTTCAAACTTTTTATATGCTCATAAAGCTTATAAGTGAAGGGTGGCAGTACAAAACTAGATAACGAACATTTTTCCGTAAATCAGTTTATTACATAATAAATTCTTAAAAAATCAAATACACATTTTGATAAAAAAATTTGTTAGAATTCTCATTATTTAATATAGTAATAAGCCAAAATTTAATGTCAATTTTAGTACAAATTTTAACGTAGTAGGGGAAAGTGGGGTATGGTGTCAGTGCCGGGCACGGTGACTCTTGAAACTAATGATCTTATTTCTTGATTTTTATATTAGTTTTTTCACATAAAATAGCTAATATGAAAATGAAGAAACATGAGCATTAGTTACAAGAGTCACTGTGCCCCGCACTGACACCATACCCCACTTTCCCCTAATAATGTTTTTTCATTCCTTCAGGATATCTCTTGGAGTTCCTATCGTTTATAATAAATTCTTTTTATAGTCCTTTTACGTATAATAATTTGCTTGTATCAAACATTTGTTATTCTTATGTAGCTTCCCCATATCTCGGGAGCAAGGTTTCACTTTTGTGAAAAATTGAAAATTCGATTATCATTCGCTACTGAAACCCGATTTTCAAAATCTGAGAAATTGTAACCTTAAAATTCTTGGACGATTCACTTGGATTTGGCTAATTGTTTTGACCAAAACTTTATAAACTCATTCAAAAACATCTATTTCTTCGAAAGAGGATAACTTTTTTCAATCCAATTTTTATAGCTTAAATCAGCAACACGTTATCTCAGAAGTGGACTTCTGTCTTATCTACAAATGGTGATTTCGATTTTACAGAATGTTTTTTCGCTCTCCTGAAAAATTCCGATTTTGTTGGTTTTCTAGTTTTATACTATACGATCTATTTTTATTTATTTATTTTTATGAGAATTATCTGATTGTCCAGGATAATTTATTGAAGATAAAAACAATAATTTCCAGAGTCATATAAATTTACAGCCCCATATAGGAAAATTGGAATTTTTCCCCCACCCTGGAATTCAAAATTTTAGAAAATATTCCTTCTGGTCCTAGGAAGTTCTGAATTTTCCAGGAGTGGACGTCAGAACTAGGTGAATCTATAGAAACGTTTTTAGAGAGAAACAATAATATAATTTTGTTGAAAACTAATTTTTAAAAGTGAAAATTTAACTAATCAAGTTTAAGATTCACAGTTTATTAGAAAATTGATATCTTTGGTTGCAAATTTAACTTTTTTTCATTCACTTTTTCGGACTGGAAATTAATTTTTTGAATTGAAAATTTTATTATTCCATTTCTGGTTGAAAATTCACCTCTTTTAGTTGAAAACTCAACTATTTGGTAGAAAATTAATTTTTTGAAATGGAAGTTAAAATATTTCACCCACTATTCTTCTTCTTTTTCATCATTCCAGTAAAAAATTAATTTAACCATTTCTGATTGAAGGTTAATTATTTTCGGTTGAAAAATCTAAAATTATATTTTTGGTTGAGAATTCATCTTTTTGATTTCAAAATACATTACGTGTGAGAAAAATGCAATCTTTTTTAGTTAAAAATGCAAGTGTTTGGTAAAAAATTGATCTTTTTAGATGAAAATTCTTGTATTCTTCCAAATTCTTCTTTTTTGGTAAAAAATTAATATTCTTGGTTAAAAATTTACCTGTTTGGTTGAAAATTCAACTATTTGGTAGATTTTTTTTTAGTTAAGAATTCAACCCTGTATTTGGTTGAAAATTCATGTACTTTGTTAAAAAGTCGACTTTTTTGTAGAAAATTATCTTCTTGGATGAAAATTAATCTTTTTGTTTGAAAATTCAACTACTTGGATGAAAGTCGAACTTTTTTGTTGAACAATAATTTTTTAGGTTAAAAATTCATTATTGTGGTTGAAAATTTTTCTTTTTGGATCAACAATTAATTTCATTATCTGAAAGTTTAAGTATTTTAGTTGAAGATTCATCATTTAAGGTTCAAACTTATCTCTTTTGGTAGAAATTCAATCTGTCTGGTTAAAAATTGAACTATTTGTGGTTGGAGATTAATTCTTTTGTGTCGAAAAGCCTACTATTATATTTTCGGTTAAGAATTCATCTTTTTTGGTTAAAAATTGTATTGTTTGGTTGAAGTTTTAATTGTTTTATTCAAATTGAACCATTATGTTAAAAATCATTCTTTTTTATTGAAAATTCTACTTCTTTGTTTGAAATTAGTATTTTGGAATTGAAAGTTCAACTATTTTAGTAGAAGATTCAACTATTTAGTTAAAAATGAACTTTTTTGATGAAAAATCATATTTGCGGGTTGAAATTTGAACTGTTTTATGGAAAATCTGTCTTTTTGGCTTGTCAATACAACAATTTTGAAAATGAAACATTTTAGATGAAAATTCGTGTTTTTAATTGAGAATTCATTTTTTCCAATTTAACTCTCTTCCGTAAAAATGAAACGATTTGTTTGATTGATAATCTGCTTTGGTTGAACATTTAACTACTTTGTTGAAGTATTTTTCTTTGATGACAATTAACTTCTTAACTTAAAATTCAACTATTACAATTTTAGTTGAAAATTGATCCTTTTTAGATGGAATTATAACTATTTGATTGAAAATTCACGTATTTTCTATGATAAATCAACTAGGTAGCCCGTTGAAAAGTGATGTATCTTTTGAAAATAAGTATTTTTTGTAGAAAATTATCTTCTTGGTTAAAATTCTTGGTCGAACTCTTTTGTTGAAAAGTTATTTCTTTGATTGAAGATTTATTATTTTAGTGAAAATTTGATCTTTTTGGTTGAAAATTGAACTATTTGGTTGAAAATTCACTTTTATAATAGATAATTAATTTTTTTAACTAAAACTTTAACTATTCCAGTTCACGATTCATCATTTTAGTTGAAAATTCATTCAACTAGTTCTTGTTTGAGGTTAATTCTTTTTGGTTGAAAAATTTACTATGATTTTTATGGTTGGAAATTCATCTATTTTGTTTAAAATTTTCATTATTTGGTCAAAGATTTAATTATTTTCTTGAAGTTCAACAATTTTGTTAGAAACTCATTCTTTTTAGATAATAATTCGACCTATTTGTTGAAGATTTGTATTTTTAGGCCGAAAATTCAACTACTTTGGATAAAAAATTCAATGAATCCGGGTTAATAATTCAATTTTGTTGAGGTGAAAATTCAACTATTTGGTTGAAAATGAACTTGTTTGTTGAAAAATCAAATGTGCGTGTTGAATTTTCAAATTTTTTATTGAAAATTCGCCTTTTTGGCATGAAAATTCCACAATTTCGTTCAATTTTTTTTGTATTGACTTAAGAATCTTTCTTCGTTGAAAACTGAGCTTTTTCTTATAAAAATTCTTCTTTTTGGTTTGATAATTAATCTTTTTTGCCAGAAATTTAATCTTCTTTTGTCAAAATGTTTGGTTGATTATTAGTTTGCTTTGGTTGAACATTTAACTATTACACTTTTTGTTGAAAATTTATCTTTTTTTAAATGAATATTCAACTACTTCGTTGAAAATTCATGTATTTCGTTTAAAATTCGTCTTTTCGTAGAAAATTAATCTTCCTGATTGTAAATTCATCTTTTGGTTGAAAAATGAACTACTTGCTTGAAAGTTTAACACCTTTTTGAAAATCTCATTTTTTTGGTTAATGATTCGCCAGTTTAGTTTAAGATGCATCTTTTTAGTTAAAAACTGAATAATTTTGTTGAAAGTTCTTTTTCCCAGTTTAATATTAATTTTTCAAACTAAAAATGTATGCCAATTTATATTTTTTGGTTGAAAATTTAAGTATTTGTTTTAGAATTGATCTTTTTTAGTTAAAAATTCAACTATTTGTTGAAAATTCATGTATTTTGTTAAGAATTTAGCGACTTGTAACAGAACTTTTTTGAATTCTGGATTTTACTTGACAGACGAGGATATACCACAGCAGGTAATGAAATCATGTTGCCGGAAATTGCACTTGGTCGACCAACTACTAGGCAGAATTTCTGATTTTGCATTCCAAGCTGTGATTAACTATTATGTCACGGAAACCTTGACTTTAAATTTCAAGAGGATTACAAAAATTACAGCAAACGAGGTGAAATAAAAAATTGTAGCACATCAAGTGCCGTTCAAAAACTAGGTCAAGTTATTTTGAAAACTTTTTCCACCCTTTCCATTCTTTTTCCCCTTTGAAGTAAAAATTTGTTTTTCTATTTCATTTGATGAACAAAAAAAAATTAACTTTACCCACAAATAGTTGCATTTTTTACCAACGAGTTGAATCTTCAAACCAAGAAGACCAATTTTTTAGAATAGAGTTGAATTTGCAACCAAGAAAGATGAATTTTTACCCAAGAAATTTTTATTCAATAGAAAAATGAATTTTCAATTTAAAAAAGATGAAATTACAAACCAAGAAGACGAAATTTCAATAAAGTAGTTTAATTTTGCAATAAAAAGGACTACTTTTCAACAAAATAGTTTAATGTGCAACAAATAAATTTAATTTTATCAACCAAACAGTTACAGTTACAATTAAATGGTACAATTTTTAAACAAAAAAGATTAAACCTAAACCAAAAATCAGTTGCATTTTGAAACAAATAGTTGTATTTTGCAGCCAAAAAGTCGAATTTTTTAGAAGATCTGAGTTGAATTTTTCTAACCAAAAAGACGAATGTTCAACCAAACAGTTAAAGTTTCAACAAAAAATTAAAATTTAAGCAAAACAGTTGAATTTCAATAAAATAATAAAATTTTTATCAAAATTGTTAACTTTTTCACTGAATAGTTCAATTTTTAACCTTTACAGATGAACTTTCAAGCAAATAAATGGTAAAATTTTTAAACAAAAAAGATTAAACTTAAACCAAAGACAGTCGTATTTGTAACAAAATCGTTGAATTTTGAAGCCAAACACCTAAAATTTTATCATAATAATTAAATTTTGCACAAAATAGTTGAATTTCTAAGGAAATAATGAAATATTGAAGAAAATTGTTGAATTTTTTACTAAATACATAGTTCAATTTTCAACCAAATGAAATGGTAAAATTTTTAAACAAAAAATATTGAATTTCAACCTGAAACAGGCGACTTTTCCACAAAATAATTGAATTTTGAAGCCAAAAAGATGAAATTTTTAGAAGACAGTTAAATTTTCAGTCTGAAAAAAACAAATGTTCTATGCAAAAAGACGAGGGTTCAACAACAAAAAAAATGATAGAAAATGAATTTTCTACCAAATATAGTTAACTTTTCAACAAATAAATTCAATTATCAACCAAAAATTTGCATTTACAACCAAAAGTTGAATTTTCAAGTAGAAGAGATTAATTTTCTACAAAATAGTTGAATTTTAAAGCAAATCAAATTGTGAACATTTTCGAACAAAAAAGATTTAACTCAAACCTCAAAGAGTCGCATTTTCAATCAAATAATTGAATTTTGAAGCAAAAAATTGGTTCTAAAAACAGTTAAATTTTCAATACAAAATGTCGAATTTTCTACAAAATGTCGAATTTTCAAAAAAAGAGTTGAATTTTCAACAAAAATGATCAATCTTCAACAACAAAATGGATTTTTAAGAAATAATGGAAACTTTCAACCAAGTAGTTAACTTTTGAATTAAAAAAGATTACTTCTCAACAAAAAATATAATAGTTGATATTTCAGTCAAAAAAAGATTTTAATTCTAAATCAATAACAGAAGAATTTAACCAAAAAGATGAATTCTCAACAAAAAATGTGATAGTTGATATTTCAAACGAGAAAATTGAACTTTAAATAGAAAACAGGTGAATTCAGCTGAAAATACGACTTTTCAACAACATAGTTGAATCGTAAATTAACATCCAAAAAAGATTGCTTTTTAACCAAACGGTTGAATTTTCAAACCAAAAAAGTGAATTCTCTAGAAAATAGTTGAATTTTCAACCTTAATTTAGTGATAATAATAATTATAATAATAATAATAAGGAGCAATTTTCAGCTAAAAATGCATTAGTTACATTTTCAGTTAAGAAAATTAGTTTTCCACTAAAAAAAAAATAATTTTCTATAAAATAGTTAAATTTGCGACCAAACAGTAGAATTCTGAACCAAATAGGTTAGTCCAAACCCAAAAATATAATAGTAGACTTTTCAATTAAAAATAATGTATTTTTAATAAAACGTTATTTGAATTTCTATTACCCGCCCCCCTATAGCAATACTAGCTCTGTAATTATTTAATAAATTTTGTTAATTAAATGATAAGGAATTTCTTCTTTCCCTATTTATTTTCTGCTTTAATTATAAGAACTCTTTTCATCATTTCTTGTACAAATATTAGTATATTCCCAGGATTCAGGAAAATTCTAAGATCCAGTAAGTCGATTTTCACTCAGTTTTTTTCTCACCTTTTACTCATCACATCTTTCATCTTTTCCACCCACTGAATATTATGGTTGAGAAACTTCAAGTGTTATTCATCCTACTACGAAGGAAAACTTAGAGGAAGCCATCTTTCTGAAAAATGCATGTACACGTATTGTAAATGTGTACTCTAAAGTCAAGAGAGACTTTTATCTTCGTGAGACTTTTACCTTCATCAAATGCATTACAGCCAGTTGCGGATGCAGAGAATTATTTAGAAATTTCGATCGGGATCTGGAAGGGCCCCGGCTAGTTTTTCCTATTTCTGATTTCTGATCGGGTGCTGATCGGGAAAAATAGAGAACAGCAGACTGGTTCTTTAATGACGTTTTAGCCGGGCTGTATGCAGAACTTCTAGCGAGGTCCTAATAGGAATACCTTTCCACCGCCCGTCTGGACCCTCCCTGCTTTGCGGAATACGTTCAGAATTCAGCGGTGATATAAATATATGTGAATAACGATTTATGAACAATAAAATAAACAATAATAGTTTGGGTACATTTTGGATACAATTTTAAATACAGAATTTCAGATGTTTATATTTTCTTGATTCAAAATCATTTCTTGCATATACACTGAATCCTGGATTTCCTTAATCTGGATTTGTACGTTCCTAGAACTGATGCCCCCGCAGTTTCTTGAAAAAGCCGTGTAGCCGAAAGAGAGGCGATGCTTAGTCAATCGTGACAAACAGCACGAGGATCACACTCTCAGCGCGTTTGTTGCCTCAGGTTGCGCCATGCGTCCGAATCCAACCAAAATTATTCACGTAACCCTGACTGTGTAAGTTCGAAGTCCCTGGATTTGTGTTGGAAGGCCACTGCGGGTCATGCCCGATACCAACCACAAATCCAAGTTCCAGCGTATTTGTATCACACAACATCTGATTATTGAAAATTTGCATTCTGCTATGACATTTGATTATTTTTATTATCTTGCACTAGCTTTCACTTACATAGTACAAATTTAACTGTTCTGTTGTTTTTAAAACAATTCTAAACAAAATAGCGTTATTGTAAGAGGTGACAAAATAAATTAGTTAACAATTTTTGGTTATATTCGCACACCCTACTTACTATAAGTATTAAATAAAATTAAGCAAAATTATTGCTCACACTTTATTTAATAAAAATTCCGGTGCTGCCGAATACAGCCATTCACATGTTTACTGAAGTATAATTTAGAGAATACAAGCTTTTGAAGATAACACTGCATTATATTTAATGCAGCGCCTTCTGCAGAAAGTTTATCTGAGGTATTCTGAATAAGGCCCGACCAGTTCCTGACTATAAATTTTCGATTATTTCATCATCAGGAAATAACTAAAGCGTGGCTAAAATAGGGGGACGGAAATTGGGGTGGTGATTTAAGGAAATCGAGGGGTTGGGAGGAGAAGTGAAAAAATTATAGGAAATGAGGTGTGCTAAAATAGGGGAATGCAAGGTGGGGAAGTAGAATAAGTTAGGGGAGGGGAAGTGATGGGAAATGAGGATAAATTAGTAGAGGGGAAGTAGGAGAAATGAGGTGAAGGGGAATTAGTGCAACTGATAGGAGTGTAATGTGGGGAGGAGAAATAGGGGAAGTGAGGGGTTAAGAAGGGAAGTGAGAAGAATGAGAAAATCAGAGAAAATGGGGGAGGGGAAGTAGGAACATGAAGTGAAGGGGAACTAGGGGAAGTGAGGTAGTGGGGTAAATGAAGGGAAATTAGTGGAGTAGGAGTAAGGGAAGTAAGGAGAAATGAGGGGGGGATGTAGGGTGAGTAAGGGGTAATGAGAGGAGGTGAAGTAGGTGAAGTGCAGGAAAGAATGGGATGGGAATTGGGAAAAGTGATGAAAAACGAGGGAAGGGATAAAGGAAGCGAGGGCAAATGAGGGATGGGGGAGTAGAGGAAGTTATGGAAGGTTTGGTAAGGAGAAATGAGGGATAGGGAAGTAAGGGAAGTGATGTGCAGGGCTATTAGGAAGCGTAGGTTCGGTAAATCGTCTAAAAATTAGTTCCACACAATCGGTGTGTATTGAGACACTCGGGAAAGATAATTTCGATACGTGGAAGCTTTAGGCTAAAGCTTTGTTGGTGAAAAATGACGCTTGGGAATACGTGAGTGGTGAAAAAGTACGGCCTATTGTAACGGTGGTTGACGTGGCGTCTGAAACAGCAGCCAAGGCATGGGATGTGGCCGATAGGAAGGCACGTTCGGACCTAATCTTGACGATAAATCCTACAGAGCTAAAGCAGATTGAAAGCTGCGGCACATTGAAAGAAATCTAGAGGAAGCTGCGTTCCATATACAAATCTAAACGACCGGCTAGAAAGGACACGCTTCTAAAACAGCGCATTCTGCACAAAATGGTGGAAGGTGACGATGTGCGTGATCACATCAGAAAGTTATTCCAAGTAGTTTTGAGAATTTTCGGTGCGCCATTGAGCCGCGGGAGGAGCTGCCCGATTCTGAATAGCTAAAAATTAAAATCATAGAGGAAAGCGATTCCAGAATGTCGAAAGCGCGGGAAAACTTGCCGGGCGCCATGATGGTAAGCAGCGCCCAGAGACAGAGGAAGGGGAAGAAGCCGTACCCAGAGATTAGGGGATACGAAAAAGGAGGACACAGCACACCGTTTCCGTTTAAGTCTTTCAAGTGCAAGAAAGTGGGGCATAAAGCGAATAAGTGTCCACAGCAAAATGGAAGTTCTGGAACGGCGCACATGTGCTTTCTCACAACAGCTGATCAGGACAGTGCTTTACAAGCCGAAAAGCACTTTGTGCGCAGAAAATGGTGCCTTGGCAGTGGGTGTACTTCACACATGTCCCACGACGAAAGAAAATTTTTGAATACGGAAAAGTGTGTAAGTGACATTTTAAATTTGGCGAGCATCGCCACTGCCAAAGTTGAAGCGAAGGGAACTGTGCGGTTAAATGTGTCGAATGACACTTATTCGTCGGTATTACAGCTAGAAAATACACTGTACACGGAAAAAATAAATTTTCCAAACTTTACTTGACTAGTCGCCCATTCTAGGATGGGCCACTTTTTTTTAGAATCTCATATAATTTGTATTAAAGAACCGCAGACTTTATCGAAAAAGTGAAAAAAGTCATAGAATTATTGGAATACAATCTAGGAACATCAGT
>JAABKJ010002937.1:0-26864 GCA_011634705.1 Andricus grossulariae
GCTTAAGTTGTAACTGCAATCTGGAGACAATATGATCGTAGCAAGGAGTTTTAGCAGGAAGAGAGGTTTAGAATTTACATCGGTATATTTCTCGATCGTGCGATGGACAATGAATCAGCTTGGCAAACATAATTTTCTACGAGGGTACAGAAATAACCTATTTCGGAAATCGGCAGAAAAGTAAGAAAGATGAAAATAAATTTCTAACGTTACGACATAACATTTGAAATTACTTGGCAAACTTTAATTTCTCAAACTATGTTGATTATACCGATAAATTTTTACTCGACGTAATTGTTTGCATCGCATATGTTTTTGGTGAGATATAAATAATAAAGTGCGTCGAAAATAAAAAATAATCTGGATTTCATAATCGCTGAACACGAAGAAGTAGCGTAATTGGATACTAAAGAAGTATAATTAATTTGGAATCGATGGACTAGCAGCTTCATTACCCGCCTTAAAAAAAAAATTACGTAATTTCTTGTTCGGAGAATTTTCAAATTATCTTAAGTTTCTTTTTTCTAAATATCTGGAGGTAAAAAAAGTCTTCCCAATTATTTGCGGATTTTAATCAATTATTTTCTAGGAGATAATTCCTATTTAATTTGCCCCTGTTTTGGGCAACACTCTTAACACCTGTGTCGATAGCAGATGAATTTTTGCGGCTACTTGAAAACTTTCCACTGACCAAAATGCAATAGGAAAAAAATCGCCAAGACCCAGGAATCAAAATTGGAAATACAGCACATTTTTTACATTTCGATTTAGGTATTTAATGATATAATCTTTATAACTTGGAATTTTATTGAAAAGTTTTCTCAGCATGCGTAAGCTTTTTTAGCATAGAAATAGAATAGAAAAAAAAATTGACAAGAAATTACAATTACAGAGAATTATCAAAATTTTGAATTTAGCATATAATAGAAATATTTTTTTCAAAAGTAAATTACTGTGCTGAAAAACTCCACACGTGATTGAAATTTTTTTCATTAACAAGTGAAGAAAATAATTCAATCAAATAACATATTCCAAATTTTTAAAATTTTCTTTAAATTTAATTTCGACTCCTGGGTCTTATCCACTATTACATTCTCATTTATGAGAGTGTAATGTCATCGTCCAAATTTTCGATTAGACCAAAATGCAAAAAGTTATATAATTTTAGAAATTATACAATTTTTATTTCTAAGAGATCCTCAGGTTTTACTTGTGATTTTTAGAAGATTTCAACGAGATTCACAAATTATCTTAATGACATTTTTCGATTGGACACAAATTCAAAAAGTTCTAGATAATTAATAATCAAGTAGTTTACCTATGTTGGGATATTTTTGGAACGCAGTGACATAATTTTCAATATCTTTTACAAACTGACTATAAATTTGTGTAAAATTGACTTTAAGTCGAACTTTGAGCGAACGGAATCAAAGTCTGTGGTTTAATGTCTCTGTTTAGTAAATTTGAAGAAAAAAAAAAATATTTTTCATTATCGTTATATCGAGAAACATGCCTACTTCTTATATTCTGCTCCATTTCGTCTACATCGCTTTATTTTTAAAAGAGAACCACGACCTAATTATCGAACGCGAGCATTAAGCTATTCTACGAAATGTGTTACAAAGTTCTATAAAATGTATAAGGATAAGGTGACGTAATCTTTATTAGAAGACAGGATGCGAAAAACATAGAATAGTTATAGAAAATCTAAAAGTCCAGCTAATATAGAGTCTATATCGGAGAAGTCTCCAAACTATGGAGAACAGTTCTATAAAATGATGACCGATTTTTCGCAACAAAAAAAATTCTTTTTTATTATTATCATTATCATTATGCTTTATTATTTGTTTACATCTTTGAGTACATAATTATTTACTATTACATAAACAATCACTACACCAATAATCGCACGCTATAAAAATCTTTTTATTCGCTGTGGGTTCGAACCCACTACCTATGCATTCGCAACTCCTAAAAAAACCTCGCAGCTAACTTAACTTGGAGTATAAAAAAAATCTAAAATATAAGCTACAGCTGTGCAGAGCCGCGTGACATATTTTTGTGACCCGTTTCATGAAAATTTGTCGTCTTTAAAATTTTTAATAAATTACGGATTCAGAGTTTAGCACTTATTCTACCAGAACTTTAAAAAAATGTAAATTGTGCCAACATCCAAAATAACCATTAGTGGTAAGTCGACGATCCGGCTGCAATGGGTCGCGCACCAGGTCGTTTAGCAGGTATTCTACGAGAACTTCTTTAAAATTTAAATTTTGCCAAAATCCAAAATAACTACCCATGGTGAGTCGGCGATCCGGTTGCACCGAACCGCACACCAGGTAGTTTATCACGTATTCTGCAGGAACTTTTTTAACATTTAAATTGTGCCAACATCCAAAATAACTAACAATGGTGAGTCGACGATCAGGGTGCACCCGATCGCGCACTAGGTCGTTTAGCACGTATTGTACCAGAACTTTTTAAAGATTAAAATTATGCCAACATCCAAAATAACTACCAGTGGTGAGTCGACAATCCGGGTGCACCAAATTGCGCACTAGGAAGTTTTTCACGTATTCTACGATAACTTTTTAAAAATTTAAATTGTGCTAACATCCAAACTAACTACCAGTGGTGAGTTGACGATCCGGGTGCACCGGTTTTCGTACCAGGTAGTTCAGCACGTATTCTGCGAGAACTTTTAAAAAATTTAAATTGTGTCAAAAGTCAAAATAATTACCAATAGTTAGTCGACAATCCGGGTGCCCCAGGTCGTGGAACAGGCCGTTCAAGACGTAATATACGAGATTTTTTTTCAATTTAAATTTTGGCAATAACCAAAACAATTCCAAATGCTGAGTCAACGAACGGGTGCAACAGATATTTTATCAAATTTCTTGAAAAATTAGTATGTCCCAAAATTGACATCTTATCGCGTACCTGAGTTTCCGCTAAAGTGACTTCAACCCAATGTTGCAAAAACCAAAAATGTTTTTCTTGATTTTGTGTCTGGGACGTCTTGAAACTATAGTTTGATAAAAACCAAAATTTTCGCTGCAGCCGTTTTTGAAACAAAAACCAACATTTTTTATGTCAAAAAATCAAATAACTATTCCTTGGATAAATTTCTATAAAAAAAAACCTATCATTTTTAATCCCACTTCGTTTCCTTGAAAAAACTTAGTTTACCGATGTCACTATAATTTTTTTTCTTTTCTTATTGCTTTCACTCGATATAATTATTTCAAGCAGAAAAGCTGAGAATGTACTCCTACCCACACTTTTGCTAACAATTAACACTCCTTATCCTAAGCTGATAACATGCTTCGAATAAAAAAATATCTTTAGACAATTTAAATGATTACACGGGAAACCGAATTTTTCCTATTTAAATAAAAACATAATATTTATCAACATATCGAAGTGAGTTTAATAATTATGAAAGAAGTTTTTCATAGAAATTTTTCAAAGAACAATTTCGTCCTTTTAACTTTATTCATATCTCGCATTTTTTCGAGAAAAACGGGGGTTTTTCGATTGTTTGACATTAGGAATTGACTCAGAAACGGCTCAAATAAAAACTTCTCGTACAATACTTACCAATAATAGTTCTTTTGGCTGTTGACACAATTTGAATTTTGAAAAAGTTCGCGCATAATACGTTTGCAAAACTACCTGTTGCGCGGTTAGGTGCACCCAGACTGTCGAATCACCACTAGTATTTATTTTGGATGTTGGCACAATTTAAATTTTTAAAAGTTCTGGCACAATGCGTTCTAAACGACCTGCTGCGCGATCGGGTGCACCCGGATCGAAAACACATCACGGGTAGTTATTTTGGATGTTGGCACAATTTAAATTTCAAAAAAGTTTACGTAGAATACGTGATAAACTACCTGGTGCACGATTCGGTGGAACCGGATCGTCGACACACCACGGGTAGTTATTTTGGATGTTGGCACAAATTACATTTTAAAAAAGTTCTCGTAGAATACGTGCTAAACGACCTGATGCGTGACCTAGTGCACCAGGATCGTGGACTTACCACTAGTAGTTATTTTGGATGTTGGCACGATTTAAACTTTTAAAAAGTTTTCGTATAGTACGTGCTAGACTACATGGTGCACGACCCGGTGCACACGGATCATCGGCACACGACGGGTAGTTATTTTGAATGTTGGCACTATTTGAATTTTAAAAAAGTTCTGATACAATACGTGCTAAACGACCTAGTGCGCGATCGGGTGCACTGGCATCGTCGACTTACCACTAGTAGTTATTCTGGAAGTTGACACAATTAAAACTTTTAAAAAGTTCACGTAGAATACGTGATAAACTACCTGGTGCGTGATTCGGTGCAACCGGATCGTCGACACTCCACGGGTAGTTATTTTGGATGTTGGCACAATTTAAATTTAAAAAAAGTTCTAGTACAATACGTGCTAAGCGACCTAATGTGCGATCGGGTGCATCGGGATCTTCGACTCACCATGGGTAGATATTTTGGATGTTGGCACAATTTAAATTTTTTTAAATTCTCGTATAATACGTAATAAACTACCCGGTGCGCGATTCAGTGCAACCGGATCGTCGACACTCCACGGGTAGTTATTTTGGATGTTGGCACAATTCAAATTTTGAAAAAAATTCTCGTAGAATACGTGATAAACTACCTGCTGCGCGATTCGGTGCGACCGGATCGTCGACTCAACACGGGTAGTTATTTTGGATGTTGACACAATTTCAATGTGAGCTTAAGAAGCCCACATATGCTCAGAAAAATGTTAAAACTACAAGTTATAAAGATAACTTAATTATTTACAGTCGAATCTGTATTTAGCGCTGATTTTGGGACTGACCTTGACGTTAAATCCAGAGACTCGGAACTATTTTGTCTCTCTCCTGTTTCTCTCTCTGTTTTGTCACGCCTGAGTGCACGCCACACATCTCCCCGCAAACGCCTCTCACGTATCCCCACGGCATGCGTCAATTCTCGGATCGTCACAATCCAGGGGAGCTAAATCCGGGTTTCACTGTATTATCAGAATAAAAATTTAGAATATTCCTGCATTTCCAACTTCGATGCCTGGGTCTTGGCGATTTCTTTTCCTAGTGCATTTTGATCACTGACGTATTGCAAGTACCCGAAAAGATTGTTCTCCTATGTACAAAGGTGTTAAGAATATTTTCCGAAAACATGACTGAATTAAATGGTAATTATCTCTTAGAAAATAATTGAAAAAATCCGTTAGAAATTAGAAAGACTTGACTCACCTTCAGTTTAAAAAAAATTGATTCTCAAAAAAATTCAAGAACTGTATACAAAATATTTGCTAACATTTTTTTTCAGGGTGGGTAACCAATCTGCACGTCTATCGATTCCAAATTAATTATACTTTTTCTGAGTCGCAATACGCTGCTTTTTCGCGTTGTAACGATTTCGAATCCCAGAATTTGTTATTTTCCACCTACTCTGATAAATAAAAAATAAAGAAAGAGTAGGTATCAGTATATTCGCCTACGAAACCTTCTTGATGTTTTTATAATTCTCCTTGTTCCTCTCAGGAATTTTCCTCAGGAGCTTCGGAAATTGATTTGGGCATCCGTTTCAGGAGTTGGTAGGCAGGGACAAAAATAAGTCGCGTTCTTGAACTCTATACCTCTATCTGTCTTTCGCAAAATTGCAGGATTCTGGATCGCTGAAGTTTAAAGTTTGTGCAATAAACGTTCCTGCCGCGAAAGAGCTCGTGCTCGGAGATGAAAGGATAATACGCGTGGCTCGAGAATAGAGAAATTTCTCTTCCGCCCCGAAGCGAAGGGAGAAGAGACCCTCCAAAGTCTCGTCGACAGATTCAATTACCTAGTGCAGAAACGCGGTAGTTGTTGACAATCGAGAGGCAATATCTATCGAGATATTATGATTAAACCCCCAGAAATGACTACTATTAAATAAGCTGAGAAACGTCTGTATAATAATGATTTTGTCATCACTTCAGAAAACCTAATTTTCAACGATTGCATATCAGGCAGGGGTGTGCAAAAGCTCGCGAGCTCGCAAGATCGACCCGACTCACGTAATAAAAAAAGAAATTAAAATATTTGCTTTGAGGTATCCCTCTTTAACTAAACATCTCCCAATTAAAAAAAAGCTTTTTAAATCGAGTAGGAATCGAAAGAAATTATTTATTTAATTTTAGTAATGTTATTACACTGGGAATCTCATTTAAGTGATTCCCATTTAAGTCGTTTCTAGAATTTGAGCCCTAGACATTTCGGTGAAGCGGGTATCATACGACTGAGAGAGAGGCACTGTCCAGCCATGCGTGGCAAACAGCAGCGTAGCGTCAGCTGTTAGCATGCGTCCTGAAACCGCACTTAAATGGGATTCCCAGTGTTCGCGGCTCGACTCGACCCGCACACAAAAAGCTCGGCTCGCGCGGGTCGAGTTTTAGCACACCCCTAATATTAGCGTGACAATGAAAAATCTAAATACTTTTTTTTAACTCGGGCCACCCTACAAATGTTTACTCTAAGCAAATGAACGAACTCTTCTTTTTTTAAATAAAAATTCTAACCTAATCCTCAAGACATTTTTAATCATATAACCGCATCAATATTTTGTATGGAAAGCATAAACAATACGTGTAAATTTCTTTTCAAAGGAGATTGATTCCTGAGATTATACCTCTTGGAAAAAAGGCACCACTTATATTTTATTTTTTCGATAAACTTAGGTTTAGAACTTGCTCAAGACTTGAGAGAAAAAAAATTGAAGTCTGAACCAAGTACAATTACTTTCGTCTTCTTGGTTTAAAAATTTAACTCTTTGTTTGAAAATGCAACTGTTTTTGGTGAAATTTTAATCTTTTTAGTTTGAAAATTGGACCAATTGGTTGAAAATGCATCTTTGTTGTTTGAAAGTTCAACATTTTGTTAAAAATTTAGTCATTTTGCTGAAAATTCAACAATTTCGTTAAGAATCACTCTATTTTTCCTTCCAACTTTTTCCCCTATTTTGAGAGTATTTTGGTCTGTGAAGTCTCATATTTCAAAATTGTTAATTAATATTAATTACTGAAGCTCACGGGTCACCGAACAGTCGCGTTTTTATTCATAGTAAAATGAGATGTAGCAAAAAAAACTGTAATATACATTCTTCTTAAAGTTTGTACACGACAAGCATAATGAGGAATATGAAAAAATGTAAGTTAATAAAATTAAGTAAATAAAAACGAAACTGTAAATTATTAGGTAAAAGGAGTTTAGCCTGAGACTTCATTCTCCCTGCTAACGCAAATTATTTACTCGTCCACAAAGAACATTATTCATAAATAAAAGTTTCAGAATTACTCGTACTAAAGATTAAAATTTCTAAGGAGAAGAGTTTACCTTGGAAGCTCTACCTTGATTAATAGCACAAATTCTTTATTCTTCGGCAAAGAACATCACTTTCAAACATGAGGTTATGAACATTGTTTGAGAAATGCTTGTAATTCTGATCTAAACAGAATTCCTAAAGAACACTACTTCAACAAGGAAAAACGATAAAAACTACCATATATTTTCTTTACAATAACTTCAGAGTGAATGAGAACATTTTTTGTTTCTGAACTCCTAGGTACTTCGCTTCAGAATCAGAAGAGGATATCAGAAACTCGGGAGGTTTATACATCGTGAAAATTCGGATTGAATACACTCCCATAGTGGAAAAATTTAACCAGGTCAATAAGGGATTAAATTTGAAATCTCCTCTTTCGATACTGAGAATAGAAGCCATCATAGTCTGAAGTAATCCTACTTAAGCTTTCAAAATCATTTAGAAAAACTTGGGTTGAAGTTCCTTATCTTAATATTTCAATATTGCTCTCAAAAGTAAATTTAAAAAATTTCAAATATTAAAAAATGACAAATTTCATGGATTAAATTATTTCAAATTTTTGACGGATGTTATTAACTTATAATATTTAATTTAAAAAGTTATACTCTCCGAATGATTTTCTGAATAACCATCTCGTGAACCGACTCATTACTTTTTAATTGAAATATTTATTTGAAAGAAATCTGCCTTATTAATGCCATAAAGATCATGCTTTAAAAACGGCCCTCCCCTTAGAATAGGTGAATTAGAGCGTTATAAAGTACCCATTTGCCTGTTCAAGCAAAAGACAAAAAGACATAAAAAGTATGGAGTGGAAGAAGAAGATAAAGGATCATGAAAAAAACCTTCGTAATTGCATCATCTATACAAAAAATAAGTCAAAAATTCTCTGTGTAAATAAAAGCGCTTCATAATAAGATTTGAATCAGATGAATCGATGAAGTTCCAGTACCATGTTTTTAGGAAATTTTGATTTATAAACTATTTCTATTTCATTTTTCATGCCCAAAATTCGATTTTTTGGCAGTTTATTCGAAAATAGAGAAAACATATACAATATACATCTCCTATAAAATTAAAACTTGAATTTCTTTTGCAATCCCATGAATCCCTGAAGTATTTTAAAATGCCTTAAAATCCCTTAAAATTTTGTGGATATTATAAATATTCCTTGAAATCTTCCAAATCTTTTAAATATTCTGAAATCTTACGAAATCATTTGAAATTCTATAATCCTACGAAATTCTTTGAAATCTCATGAAATTCTTTGCAATTTTTTAAAATACACTATATTCTTTCAAATCCTTAAAGTATTGCGAAATCCTGAGAAATATTTTTAAATTCCTTTAAAAACGTTTTAATCTTTGAAATCCTCTGCGACACCATAAAATCTCATGAAATTCCTAGAAGTCCAATAAAATGTCATTACGTTTCATTAACTTCCTAAAATCCTCTAGAAATTCTTTGAAGTTCCCGTAAAATACTCACAAATCTTTCAAATCCTTTGAAATCCATTGAAATTTTTTAAATCTTCAAAGTGCTCGAAGATCCTATAAATTGGCTTAGATCTGGTCAAATTCCTACGAATTCCTTGAAATACTTTGAAATCCCAAAAAACTATCTTAAAATACATTATATCTCTCAAAATTTCACCAAAAATTTTTAAAACTTATAAATTCGCTGAAATCGTTTGAAATCTATAGCTTTACATTTTCAAACCTTAAAGTTGAAATCTTAAAGTCAAAATCCTTTCAAATCCCTCGAAATTGTTTGAAATCTTCAAAATATTAAAAGCTTTTGAAGTTTCGATTTTTGAGATCGTGGATGTTATTTTGGACAATCTAGTGAAGAAGTTTAAAAACATTTTTAAAGACAAAGTTGAAAAATAGTTGCATTAGCGAGCAATTTTAGAAAATCGTAGCATTAATTCAAAATAGTAGCAAAGTAGTTGTATTGTTAGAAACAGTATCAATAGTGGCGTGAGTCCAAGGCCTGATGTTTAGTCGTACCCGTAAAATAATTTTATTACCAAATCTAGATCATTTTATTCAAATGCGTATCACTCTGCTGCAAATCGCTTTCATGTGATTAAAAAAAGGGAGAAAATCTCGCCAAGTTTTCGTTTTGTCCCCTTTTAATACATTCTTCAAATTTTTTAAATAGATTAGGTGAAAGAATAATTTTGTAATACATTTGTCCATTTTTTCCAGAATGCCTAATGAAAACGCATCAGTTTGTGGATGCGGAGTGGTGTTGGATCTTCCAAAATCTAGAAACGGAATGACGGCCATTTCAACCAGAAATTTAACAATCCTGATCCCGAAGCCATCGAAAGGCTCAAAAGGTGAGGGAAAATCTTCAAAGAAACAAACTGAAGAAGGTGGGCGAGGACCGACATCCAGGGCGTCGGATACCGGAAGTACTAGCTCTGTGGCCGAACAAACGAGACCCGCAAAAAACACCCATAAACACGAAAAACGATTGAATCCTTCTCGAAGGACCAGAAGTGCAGAGAGAGTAGAATCACATTATACATATATTGGTGAGTTTACTTTTCTCTTTGTGAAAATTAAATTACTACTAAGGATGTTCCTTAGGGCGAGGCGATTTTTTTTCAAATTCGGAGGGCGTCCAAAAGTTGTAGTTTGGTACCCGGATCAAAATAACGAATAAAAGAGATTTTTTGTTCAAACGGCGAGGAATACATTTTTTAATAGGTAAAGAGGGTTTTAAAAATTAGTAGCGACAACAACAACGAAAATTCTTGTATGACGTAAATTTTCATTAAATTTAAATAAATTGCATAGAATCATGATTTTTAACTGTTTAGAACTGATTTTTGTACATATTTTATATTAATATAAGTTTAAAAAATATTTTTCAATCATTGTACTTTTTATGATCTATCAGTAGATGTTACTGTTATAAATGATTTCTTCAACTACATGCATATATGAGGCATTATTTTTCAAGTAGTTTGACAAAAAAATAAAATTTCTCCGATCAAACTGAAACTTTGGCAAATTGTAGTCCTATTGGATGGTGCAGTTTATGAGACAAATATTTGCCACCTTACCAAATATTGACCAAGAGTTAAAAGATAGCCAAAGCAGGTAGTGTATCCACACACAAGTGCAAGTGGAAAATATTTGTTTCATAGGAATACAGTTTGTCAATGTTTCATTCCAATCGAAGAACTTTTATTTTTTTAGTAAGATCACTTAAGAAATAATGCCTCACATAAGTAAGTATTAGTAGGAACCATTTTTAAAAGTAACATCTACTGGTTGCACATTAAAATTAAAATGATTCAAAAATATCTTTCATTGATGTTTAACTAAAATATGTGCAGAAATCAGTTCTAAACAGTAAAACATCATGATTTTTTTTTAATTCATTGACAGTCTACGATGTAGAAGAATTCCTTTATTTCTGTTTGTCTTTTGGCGGATATTTATAGATGTAAGTACTAATATTGAGAACACTTTCAATCAATAAGAAAATAGTTACCAATAAGAAAAATATAATTTAATCAAGTATAAACATGATTTTTCTCCTTTTCTTCAAGTTTAATGACAATTGACGATGTATAAGGATTTTTGTATTGCTTCATAGTCTGTGGAGGATCATTATAGTTGTAAATACTAGTTTTTAGAACCCTATTCATCTATTAGAAAATCGATTTTGTGCCAAAATAACAAAAAAGTCATTATCATTGATTATTTTGAGCTTTTTCGTGGATGCGCGAACATAAAATATATTTATTTTTATCTGAAACATTTCCTACAACTTTTGGACCCTTACTGAGTTTGGAAAAAGAAAAATTTATTTTTTCGCTCCGTCCTGAATTGCTCAATGCTCATACTGTAAAACACATGTCTTTCCGTGTCCAAATCTCTTCCCGACATCTTTGGAATATTGCAAATCTTCAAGGCGTCTAGAAGATGAATGGTACCATCAGCACATTAACTGCAATTTCAGAGCCGTGCATTCATCACAGTAACGATGCTCAGAGAATCGTATAGTAAAACGAAATTAGATTGCAGCTTTGCATTCAGTGTGGACTAATATGATTTTTAATTTTTTTTCTTCATGTTAAGTGTCAATTTTAAAGAACAATGCCATCTTGTTAGAGGAAATAAATAATAATTGAGAAGTTTAAGAGATATGAAAAACGGTTTAAAAATATCAACGGGGATTGTCACTTTTTAGCAACTTTTAGAAGAATGGTGTAGAGTTTTAAATATTGCAGTTTTTATAATTATATAGTTTACAAACTGCATAAAATTAAAAATAGATTCTTGGGGAATGTGTTCAAAATCTTGAAGTTAAAAAGCAAACAGTAACATTTACTGTTTTAATTTAAAAGTTATTTTTTTTAATAGGATTTCAAAACCTAATGCACCATTGATACAATCTCTTCTTAATTTATAATATTTGTAACAGTGGGCTCGTTGCAAAAAGAATATATTTGTTTTTCAAGTGTAACTTAAAATATAAAAGTAGATAACCATTTTGATTATACAGAAACGAATTTTAGTGAAGTCTCTACTTTTTTATTTCATTCTGAAATCTGTAGAATTTTAAATATGCAAATACAGTGACTGCTTGGTAGAAGCGCCGCATAGTGGGACAAAACAAGTTTTTTCAGACAAATACGTCTAGAGCTTACAATTTTGATCCGATTTGAGCATTTTCTTGAAATGAAGGTTAAGTCAGACACTTCTTAAAAAGTTCCGAATATACGTACAAACAATGCTTGGTTGCCATTTTTAAAGAATCTAAAGTAGTTTTTAATGTAAGAGTCAAATTTAATAAAGATATGCATATCTCAGCCATTTCACGGTCTAAACACTACGTTCCTTCAACAAAATCAATCAAAAATTTGTCGGCAATTAATAGTATGTACAATTTTTTAATACCTGATAAGAACTTTTAATTTCTTAAATGAATCTGATATACATATATCGTTTTTCTTCCATTTACAGCCATCATATTTTGGTTTTTCAACGGGATCAATTTTAAATTATTTGGAAAAATTCTTCGCTTATGATACTTCATCAAACAATCATTTTATGAAGAAATTTATAACTTGACTTCACAGAACCGCAATCAACTTGACTACCCCCATTTAACCCGACAACTCGCATTTAGCCCGTAAACCCGCACCAACCCGCAGAACCCTTCCAGTTTCGGTCAGGTGTACGTTCGTCACTACGCTGTCACTTTTTCCAGCTAAAACCAAAAGATTGACAATCAAAACGGGGCATGAGCGCCGATGTTTGGATCTCCAAAGGGCATACATGCCGAATGGATATGCGGAAGTGTATCAAAATTCGAATGCAAAATTTTACTCTGACATACACAAATTTCCACCGAGCAAGTCAAATAAAAGCTTGTGAAAATGCGTAACGTCGTCCCAATTAATTAAAATTTATTTAATTGCTATTTAACTAATAATCACTGTAAAATTCGTGAATGCGTTTGGATTGCGGGTTAAAGGCGGGTTTATTGCAAGTTTTGCTGGTTGAATTCGGTACGGCAGGCAGTACAGGTAGATACTAATACGTGACCTGCTGAGGGGAGCGAACGACCCTTCCACTGCACAGATTACGAATCCATCTCCTCTTCTACTGCTCCCGCTCAAGCAATGTCCAGTCCTACTCTCCCCCACCCTTTCCATTCCAGTGATATCTGAAATTGTATGTAAAATAGATTTGTATGCTCTTTTCCGCACCATCCTGGAGGTAAAGCATCATAAGGTGCGTTTTTTTAGTGGTATCCCCAGTACACCTGATCCACGTTTCAATACTATACAATACTATACTACACCATACAATACTATACAATACTATACAATGTCAAAATAATTTGAATAAGAATTTTTTCCACATGAGTGTTTTAAACGTAAAGCGTTTAGAGACTTTTTCTTTTGCACTTTGCAATAATAACACGATACTAACTTAATAAAGGACAATCTCGAAAGTTCTTTAGACTGATACTTCTTAATTTGTAACTGACATTAGACAAACGAATGGAACATAATGTCCATAACCGTAGCCGTGCAGTGTGAACAGTTAAGTGAAGAATTTATCACAATAATTTTACGGTTACAAATGAAACTAATAGAATGCAATTATAACAGTAGAAACTTCGTTTCATGGAACAGGTGCGTTGAATACGTGCAGTCTGATATCAGACTTCATCAGCATGAATAGTTTTTAGTAATTCACCACTAAATAAAATTATAATTTACAGTGAAAGCATTAAACACAAAATGTTACAAAACAAGAGTCCAGAATTGTGTGAAAAATGAAAAGGGTGGGGGAGAGTATGTCTGGACATTGCTTGAGAGGGAGCAGTAAGAGAAGAAATAGATCCGTAGTCCGTGTAGTGGAAGGGACGTTAGCTCCCCTCAGCCGGCAATTTATTAGTGCCTACCTTTGCAATTCGGGAGCGAAAAGTCAATCGCCCGAATTCGGGTTGTCGGCTTTATTGCGGGTCTTGCGGGTCAACCCATAAACCCGGCCCGGCCCGCATAAAACCGGACGCGACCCGCGCGTTTTGCTTTCTTTTTTTTTTGCACACTCCTAACTACTTGTCAAAATTATTGTAGCTTCTTGTTTCAAAATCGACTTCCAGTGACTCAAAAAGGACCTTATTTTTTAGAACACTTTGCCAGGCGATAATATTTGTTTGTTATTTAAATAAATTTGATAAACAAATACAGATTTTCGGCCATTTTCAAACGGAAGTCTTAGGTTCTTAAACGGAATAAATTTTGAATTACTTGACAAAATCCTTCCCTTATGATACTTTATGAAAGAAAAATAATTGTTTATTTTATCAAAAAATTCACAACTTGACTACTTGTCAATAAATTGATGTAGTTTTTTGTACGAAATCGACTTCCAGTGACTCAGAAACGACCTTGCTTATTAAGAGATTTTGTCAGGCAACAATATTTGTTATTTGTTGAAGAAAAAAATAGAAATAAAGAGTTAAGATTGAAATTCCGCTACATACAGAATCACAAGCACTGGTCCAGGTTTGGTGCTTATCGCCTAAGCCAGCGTTTCCCAAAGTATTACCGCGCGTAGGGTACCCTACCCCGGGTAGGGGAATGCCACCCCGGGCACGTCAGCTCGGCAGACTCCGTGGCAGGCTCCCCGCTGCGAGCAGACGGCTTCTTTCGTATACCTACCACGAATAACCCTTATATTGTTATGAGATTACAATAACTGAAATGATAAAGACATGACTCACTTAAATTTTGATTATCTGAATGAATTTCGTGATGTGATTAAAAAAAAAAAACATTAAAAAAAGTTCTTGAAAATCGGTAAATATCTGCACTAATAACGGAAACATTTACAAATCTTGTGATTATATAAATAAGACCTCACAGTTGAAGAAAAGTGCGATAATTCTTGAAATTATTATTCGATTTTCTTCTATCTTTTTTCAACGTTTTTGTCATAATCTAACAAATCTAACGCAGACTATTTGAGTTCAATTCATTAATATTTCACAAAATTTTCATTTTCCTCAACCGGCTCTGATTCCCTAATAATGGGAAGGTCGCGAGAAGCAAGCAACCGCGCCCGAACGACAGGCGTCCAGTGTCTCTCTTGATTTCCCGTATTTTGAAAAAATTTGAGGGTGGCGACCCTGCCGCTCCCCAGAACGTGCGAAAAAAGTTTGGGAAACGCTGGTCTAACATAAACTTATAGGAAAAAATTATTTTTTTCTATTACATTAAAAAAAGGAATCTAACCAGCGGTTGACTGGTCTTCTAATAATGGCTAATCAGCCATTAACTGGTGACTTACGAGACAATAACTAGCAACTGACCATATGGCCTGAACTGGAGCTAGCCAAAAAAAAAGTTACACTTTTGGCCAGGACCAGGTCAGACCATCTGCTCAGTGTCAAGCCTGGAAAATAACACCCCTTAAAATTTTTAGATTAAACGATCAGTTTCAATGGATTTTGCACGCTGAACTTGAATCTGTTGACCAAATTAGCTCCTTTATTTTCTAAGTTATTTGGATTTTTTAGTGTACAAAATTTCTATTTTAACACTTTCGAGACTCTGGCTCCAAAATGATACAGGCCTGTGTAATTAAACACTTTTATGTAATTCAAACCAGGTACTATTGTATATTAAAATATTTGTAAATTTTACGGAAGAGCACGTTTTTCCTAAATTGTTCCCTTAACTTCAGTCACTAAATTAATCAAAACTAAATCTTTTGACGAATTTTTAAAAGCCACACATCAACGAACTAAAATTGTTGACTCTTAGTCTTCCAAGCTTTTCAGAACCAATTTCCTGACTTTCCAGCTGTTTCAATTTTTCTAGTATCTGCAGAAACCCAGCTAATTACTTTGAAAAAATTGTAATGAAACTTCTAGAAATAAAAAAATTAGTTTCATCAATTAGCACACCAATAACTGTTTCAATCAATTTTCCAACACTCTAAAAACCTATTCATAGGTCAAAGAGATTAAAGCAAATTTCAAGCATTATATTACTTTCATTGGATTCGTTCAACCATAAAATTTGCTTTATGTATGATTTTTATTCCCGCACCAGTAGCAAGTTTAGATTCACTACCAAACAACACGAAAAAATATTTTTTTTTTTATTGAAAAAAGAACCATTTTAATCCCTCCAAACATATCGTCTTTTTATGAGCCACATAAAAATTGACTGGGTCAAATTCAAAACGTATACTGTGCAGTTGGGTACTCTAAACTTTTAGTTGGCTCGAATAAACCAGGTCGGAAGATTTTAAAGCTCACTCATCACGATTTGGCAGATTCGGGCTCGAGCATAGTCGGAGGAGGTATACGTGAAAACGCTATTCCGGAAGCTCTCTACGCTACCATTGAGGACCCACCGAACGCCAGCGCGAACGGAAACGTCGGAAGTCAGCAAAATGCACAGAATAGGCCACAGCCAGTATACGTCCTTCCTTCAATGACGTCACCTCCACCAACATACGACGTCGCGATTGCTAAATCGTGGCAGGTACGTGCAATGAATTAATTAATTATTCCAAACTGCCCATTTCTATCGACAATACCACTTATTCAATTTTATGATAGCATAAGTAATTTCGCTGATTCAATATAATTATGCTCAATACTTGAAGCCATTTGTAAGCAATTCTCCATAAACAGTTGGCAGCTTTTCAAATACCGGGCTTACCTTAAAAGACTTCTAATTTAAAATTGCTTTATTCTGAACGGAGGTACAGTGTGCCAAAAAGCCTTTTTATTGAACAAAAATCGCTCGAGACTTTTAGTCAAAGCAACATTTTTTTAAATTTATCAATACATTAAGTTTTTTCTTTTTTGGGGTTTCGTAGCCCTGGGCAGTAATCCTTATAATTTTGGTCGGACCTCCGTCCATCCAATTCACAAGGGGAAAGAAAGTATGGGAAGTGGGGGGGGGGTGGAATTAGGAGATATAAGTATGGTAAATGAGGGAAAATGAGGGATGGGAAAGTAGGAGAAGTAAGGAAAATGAAGAGAGGGGAAGTAAGGGGCGTTAGGGGAAATAAGAGTGGGGAAGTAGTGGAAAATATGGGGGTAAGTGAGGAGAAGGGTAAGTAGATGAGGAAGAAGTTGGGAAAAGAGGGTTAGTAAGGTACTGTAGGGGGAGTAGGAGAGGGAAATCACGGGACGGGTAGGTTTGAACGACTTATTCATGTCTTAATAGGCTAGGAAACCCTTTTCTGTTTGACTAATTTTTTTATAATTTTTTAAGTGTACCACTGATCTAAATATTCTCAAATTCAATTAAACAGGATTTACTGAATCAGTACAATACCTATACGTAAATAATTTATAATGTATTACGGTGAAAAAAAAAACGTTATTTATAAAATTATAAACAATTTTATGCACAACTGTCATTTTTTTGTGATGTGCAATAATTATGATTAGTTAAGAAATTCTCCTTTCTTCCAATGATTTAAACAATAATTTTAAACAAATACACAGTTCGAGAATGTATAAATAATTTGGATTAATTTTTTCAGAATAAACTAAAACTATCTTTTAAACGACTCCTTGTTATTATATATTGTAATCTGACAAACAAATGATTCATATTATTACTTTTTGACTTTGTAATAACAGGTCATTATTTGAACAATTTCTATAAATAAATGCACATTTCGATCTTTTTTCCATGAATAGTCTCATTTTTTAAGGAATCAATTAAAAATGTCTTGCCATTGACTCGTTGCTATCACATTTTCCAAAATGAAAAAAACTTGCAATTTTTTCAACATTTTTTATATTGAAATATTTTAATGAATAATAGCTGAGCATCTTCACCACCATCGATGTAGCAGTTGTTGAGAAGGCTTATTTAATTTAATTATTTTCTACGTTGTAGAGTTTTCTAAATCATTTTTTCTTTTGAATCATTTTTTCTTTTGAATCATTTTTAAAAAAAGCTTCTCGCCCTTGAATGAGTAATCACGTTAAAAGTCAGCAGTGATTTTCAATAATACTCGCGCTAGTCGTACCTACAATTCCCGACGGTAGTGCGATTATAAAAATTGTTTGAATAATTAACAGATTTTGTAATTTTGGAAAATATGATAGCAAAGAGTCATTGGTAAGACATTCTTGGTTCATTCAGTGAAAGAAATTAATCCCATACATGGAAAAACAGGTAAAAATATAGATATATATTTATAAAAATTGTTCAAATAATTAAAATCTGCTATCATTTTAAGAAAATGACACAGAAAAGTCATTATTAAGACATTTCTAGTTGATTCCTATGAAAAATTAGACTATACGTGGAAAAAATTGTAATGTGTGTTTATTTACAGAAATTGTTAAAATAATTAGCAGTTATTGTTGATTCGCAAAATTTGATAGCAAAAAGGAACTTGCAAGACATTTTTAATCGAATTCGTATAAACAGTTGAGTGTCGTCATGGAATAATGGTATTTCGGTTTCGATTCCTGTAGAATCGAATTGAAGGGCCTATGACAAAGCCACCGAACGCGTCCTCGGGTTGCGGATAGAGGATCCCTGTACCAAGGGTTTCTGCTGAATATGGTTACAATTAATAATAAGCAGTCGCGGAAAATTGTTCGGGGATGGTCTTGAAGAAAGAACCCCTAAGCAAAGGCGTAACATCCGTGCCGAAAGCTGAATGGTACCTGGACGAGCTGTCTAAACGGTGTATCTGGGATACCAATCGACCTCTCAGAGTATGTAGCCTTATCCTTGCATGCGGGGCTCTACAAGGATAGGTAAACCCTTTTTCTAGCTGCTTATGGGGACAACAATTACACCATCAAACCACCAAAAAGATGCAGATGCGGTTCAAAAAGATCGCACGCGCAGAGCACCCGACAATCGGTCGGCTAACAGTGCCGATCACCCTACAGTTCGGGGTGCTGCAAATAGTAATTTAAATGGACTCAAGGATGACGTGCTAGACTGCTACGATGCCAGCATTATCACTAGTTCATATCCTTGAAGCCATACCCTCGTGCCAAAAATATGCCAAGGTACTTCCGAGATGGATGCAGAAAACTGTCATCTTTGTGTCGCTTCGTGTCCTCAAGACATCGAGAGTTTCGTTGGTCTGTCGTTGTGATTTCATCATGCCACCTATCTCACGGTCGTGAGACGTGGCCATAAGTGTGGTTTACCGCGGTTCTACAGGGAGCCCATCTCATTTTCAGAAGGCAGTTGCTTACAGTGGGACCCTGCGGTGGTTGTTTCACCTCTTTTTTTTTAATTATATGGGCATTTGTTCACAATAATTGTTTATATGAATAAAAAATGTTGTCAAAAGGAAAGGAAATTTTCAGATTATTCTGCGAACAAAATCGAGCTTATTCATTCTGAGGTTGTCAAACTGCGTATTTGTTTACAAAGATTGTTTAAAGAATTGCAAAATAGCAGCTTTTTTCAACTCATTTTCAGCTTGGTAATATTCGAGACAAATTGGTTATTTTGTATTTCGATTGATATACGTTAACTATATTATCAAACCGTGTTAGAACATTAGTATGTTAAAAATACTCAATAACTTTTCCAAAGTTTTTACTTAAGATGCATAAGAAAGTGACTACTTGCATGTGTGGAAATCTTAAAAAACCTCTCAAAAGAATCGAGAATAAAATAATTAAATTTCACATTTAAAAATCTTAACGTAAATATCGAAATTTCCCATTCAGATTTCCTCAGCACATTCCTAGTCGGAACGGAATGGAGGGAAGGGATATGTATGAGGATTGATGATGCGGATTCCGCCACGGACTCATAAAATCGTATATAAATCCTCAAAATCCCCCCAAAATACCTTCAAATATGTAAGAATATTTGGAAATATTTTTTAATACTTGGGAATATTTAGGAATACCTTGGAATATTTCGGAATCTGGAATATCAAAAATATCTGGTAATACATGTGCATATTGATGGAATATATATGGAAATATTTCGAGAGTGTACGAAGAATATCGGGAGTGGTGTCCACCCCTCGTTCTAAAGACTTAAATTTCAAACATTAATTTTAAAAAAATTGTTTTTTCACACAATAAAAGTATACTTTATGCATAGAACTGATGAAATTATAGGCCGGATTTGACGATATAACGTAAAAAAGAAAAAATAACTTGATTTAGTTGGATTAATTTTTAGAGGCGGCACTAAGTGAATTTTCGGAGAATCGAGATGCAAATTGAATACAAAAGTGTTTATTTACGTTTTATTTAAATGATGTCAAAATTTATCGATATTTATATCTTCCTTAAAGCAGTTGATTTCCATTATTTGAGAGAAGAAAAGCGTCACAAATATTTACTCGGATCAAGGTATTCTTTAATCCGTGCAAAAATTAATACATTGTCCAGCATGTATGAAATAACTTTCTATGAGAGTTTTGTCGATGTTTATATGTAAATAAAGTGTAATGCAACTGGTTCGGTTCGAACATTCATTTGAAAAGATATACTCTGTGCTTAGTCTTTTTTCGATATCTTGTTCAGTATCGTATAAACGACTGAACATTCAGAAATAAAATAGTGGTTGAAATATGATAGGCAAGATAGAGTCGGCAAAAAGCGTATACCATCAGCGTTTCCCGGATAAATTTCAAATGCGTAATTTCGTAAAGAGGGAAGATCTATATGTATGCACATTATGCTAGATATATTCGACGCTGCATGATCGAGCTGTAAGAAATGCTCATTCGTAATAAGGTTTCGAAACGGCTGCTTAATTTACATACCATTAAACTATTCGCTTCTCCGCTCAATTCAAATTTTTACCGTCGCCAAGTCGAACATAAATTTTCCCAAATGACATTGCTGGGTCACCCAATTCGATTTACTTTATACAAAATTCTCAATTATTTATACAAAATTACTGATTCGAAATATTAGCAAATTTTAATCAATAACTAAGTATATTCAAAAGGCGCTATAGTCTATAGACTAATGTTTATTGATATTCTCAATTTTCAAAACTTTCGGAATCGATGGCTGTCCTAAAAGAGTTATTTCATCTCAAAGGGACTGCAGTATCCAGAAAAAAATAAATTTCTCACAAAAGAGATGAATTTTCAAAACAAAGACGTATTTACAACAAAACAGTTAAATTTTCAACCGATAAATAAGAATTGCCAAGAAAAAGTTAATTTTTAACCAAATGGGTTATTTTCAACCAAATGGATAATTTTTAAACCAACTATTTCAATTTCAACTCACAAAAACAAATTAAAAAAAAACAGTTGAATTTTTAACACAAAATAATAAACTTTCAATGTAAATAGTTAGATTTTCAACACAAGAGATAAAATTTCAACTAAAATGATCAACCTTCAACTAATAAAATGAATTTTCAACAAAAGAGTTCCACTTTTAACCAAATAGTTGAATTTTCATCCAAGAAGAATAATTTTCTACCAAAAATACGAATTTTTAACATAAAACGTGACTTTTCAACTAAAAAGATAAATTTTTCACAAAAATAAATTAACATTGAATCAAAAATAGTTACATTTTCCACCCAAAAGATGAATTTTCAACTGAAATGATAAATCTTCAAACCAAAAAAATTATTTCTCAACAAGAGATTTCAACTTTCAACCGAGTAGTTGAATTTTCTACCAAGAAGAATAATTTTCTACAAAAAAGACGAATTTTCAACAAAATACATGAATTTTCAACCAAATAGTTGAATTTCCAACTAAAAAAGATCAATTTTTAACCAAATATGTAGTTGAAATTTTAACTCAAGAAGATCAAGTTTCAACCAGATATGTATTTTAATTTTCAGTCAGAAAAATTAATTAAAGAAAAAAAAATGCAACACAATAATTAATATTTGTAGCAAAGAGATGAATTTTTAACTAGAATTAAAAATTCCTCAAAAAAAATTAATTTTTAACGAAGGAGTTCAACCTGCAAGCAAGTAGTGGAATTTTCAACCGAGAAGAATAATTGTCTACCAAAAAGATGAGTTTTCACCAGAAGACATGAATTTTCAACCTTATAATTCAACTTTCACTAAAAAAGATACATTTTAAACCAGAAATAGAATAGTTAAGTTTGCAGTTAGAAAAATTAATTTTTAACACAGAAAAAAGAATTTTTAACAAAATACTTAAATTTTTAACCAAAGAGATAAATTCTCATCTAACATTATAAATTTTGAACCAAAAAAAAAACTTTAACAAAGTAGTTCAACTTGCAAGCAAGCTGTTGAATTTTCAACCAAAAAATATTTCAATTTTGATTCGGGAACGGTTCAATTCAACCTAATGAGACGAATATTCAACAAAATAGTTGAATGCTCAACAAAAAAAAAAATAATTTTCACACAAACAGTTGCATTTTTAAAAACAACAAAAAATTCTAACAAAAAAGATATTGCAGTCAAGAAACATTTTTTTAACCCAAATTGTTGAATTTTTAAGCCAAAAAGAGGAATTTTCTATAAAGCAGTTGAATTTTCAGCCCAAAAGATAAATGAAAAAAAAATTTTTTTTTTAAATAAATAGTTGAATTTTCAACCAAAACTAAAATTATGAATTTCTATGTAAAATAGTTAAATTTTCAGTTCAACAAATTGATTTTAAATAGAAAAAAGTTTTACTCCGCAAGGAATTCTAATCTCTATCGCTCTGAAAATTAATTTTTTTTTTCACTTTCATAAAGTGTTTCTTTAGATTTACATAGTTCAAGTTTTTTTGAAACTAAAAACCTTCCTAGATACGCGGACACTTTCCTACTTCCGGGAAAGTTCCTCGTACATTTTTCGGAATATTTCGAACCTTCCATTAAAATATTCCAGAAAGGTTCAGGGAAACTTTGGTACTATCCGGGTAAAAGCGACGCATATAATTTTGATCCAATTTTGGGATCAACTTGGTCAACTGGATTTTAATGTCTAACTGAAAATACCTCAAATAAAATATAAAATCAGAGACATGAATATATGAACTGAAGTACTTATTCTAGAAAAAAAAACATCTGGTAAATAGAACTGTTTTCACGTGAGAATAAACGAGAATACGCATTCATTGATTTGGCCGCAACCACGCATCCGCAAACAGGAAAATAAACTCTGATTCACACGGAAGTTAAATAAAAGTCCATTACAGGACAAGAGACAAGTTTTTCCCAACTGTCAAATATTTTTTCGAGACATGTCCGCTTTTAAAAGATGATAAAGTAATCCTCGCCGATGAAACCAGATCTCTGCACTTTCCTGCTGTGTCAGTGATCCATCGAAGCGCCTCGCCTCGCCGCGTGAATCGACTTGGAACTGGAAACAATTCTATTTCCAGAATAGTGACTTTAGTACTGAATTATTTCTCTCTCCACTCTCGTCGTAAATTCAATAAAACCTTTTCTGCAGTATCGACTGAAAATGAGATACGACATCAGTTTCCATCTGAACGTGCACATCACATCCACAGATTGGCCAGATGTCATACCAGTGTCTCTGAAAGTATTATTATTCTGCGAATAGACAGCTGACTACGAAAAGATCTTAAGCCATCCAGAAGAGGGAAAATTGAATTTAAAAAAGTCAACTGAAATCCATAATCTACAATCTACATTATTAAGGATAGAGACTCTTAGAGGGCTTTATATGTGTAATATATACGAAAACGTCAATAATGAATCCGGCACGTCGCCCTGAGCTTTGACAAATAATATTTCAAGTATTTACTGAAAATCGATATACGATTCGATGGAAGATAAGTTTAACGTCAATTCCTTTTAAGACTTTTACTCAAAAATCTCTGGAGGGTTTACATTCAAAGGACCGTTCAAAAACTACGTCACATTGCCAAAGGGTGTGAGGGGGGAGGAGGCAGGTTTTGTGACGATTTGTGATGTAGAGGGGTAAGGGATAACGCAGAAGCTACCCCTTTTGCGTTTCTTAGCTTAAATGTGAAGTGAATGAATAGAACCCAATATTAAATCCAACTATTTTTGGTTGAAAGTTCATCCTGTTTGAATGAAAAGTCTTCTATTACATTTTTTGTTCAGAAGTAATCTCTTTTGATTACAAAATCTACTATTTGGTTCGCACTTGAACATTTTTTTTTAAAATTCGTTTGTTAGTTGAAAATTAATTTTCTTAACTGAAAACTTAACTTATCCATATTTGGCTGAAAATCGGTCGTTTTTGGTTGAAAAATCCAATATTAATTTTTTTTTGAGAATTCTTTTGTTGTTGTTAATGATTCAACTACTTGGTTGAAAGTTGAACTACTTTGTTAAGCATTTATTTTATTGGTTGTAGATTGAACTATTTTGTTGAAAAATCAATCGTTCTTTTGTTTCGGAATTAATTTTTTAAATTGAAAATTCAACTATTCAACTATGTTCTGAAAAATTCGTTCTTTGTCTTGAAATTTCAACTATGTGTTTCAAAATGTGTTTGTTTCAAAACAACAACGTGTTTCAAAAATTTTGTTGTTAAAGTTTAATCTTTTTTGGTTAAGAATTCAATAATTTGGTTGAAAATATTCATCTTTGAGAGTTAAAAATCAATTACTTAGTCAACAATTCAACTATTTTGTTGAAAATTTGTTTCTATTACTCACAAGTTCAACGATTTGATTTTAAATTGGTTAATAATTAATTTCTTGAAAATTTTCACTATTTGGTTAGAAATCTTTGTAGGTTGAACATTCAACTATGTAGTTGAAGATTGAACTAGTTTTTTAATTTAATTAAATTGTTGTTAATTCAACTACTTTGTTAAAAGTCCATCTTTTTGTCGAAACTTCAACTCTTCTGTTGAAAATTCGTTTTCTTCAATAGAAAATTCGGCCCACTGGATTGAAAATTCATTTTTTTATTGTTAAAAAAGTTCGTGGTTGAAAATTGAGCTGTCTTCTAAGAAATTAGTCTTTTTGACTTGAAGATTCAACTATTTGTTTTAAAATGCAACTTTTCCATTTCAAATTTTTTTATATTTAACCCTCCGCTTACAGACTTCTTTTATCCACCTTCCGTTTACAGACTGGTTCTTTGAAGTCCTATTCCGCTTTTGAAGTGTTTCTGTCTTTCAAAAAATCGAGTAAAATTCAGGGTTATTTTTCAAAGTGTCTACAACACGATCCAATTGCTGTTAGTGTCAATCGGTAAAAACTTTTTAATTAAAAATTGAAATTAGGGAAAAAAATAGAAAAAAATCGATACTTGTTCAAAAGTTCATAATTTTGCAACTAATATATTTAAAAAAATATGCCCGCCGTGCGGGCACATTCTCATCGCGCGCTATGCGAAAAATTTTGTTAAATAAAAAGTTATTGTAGCTTGTATCGTTTTTCCAAAAAGTAAAATTTTAATTTTTGATACATTCTTATAACAAGAGTTCATAACAAATTTGTGACAATTATAATCGACAAATTTGCACATTCTCTATGTGTGAACAAGTTTACCTATTACTTTTTTTTCCTTGTGTCGTTTTCCAAAACATTTAATTTTTTTTATTTTTAATGATATTCTTTACGATTAAAACAAAAACTATGCGCCCTGTCGAAAAATTATTAATGAAAAATTTGTAGCTGTTTTTTTAGAGCAACTTCTTTCCATTAATTTTTTCTCATAGCTTGTGTTGTTTGTCCAAAAATTTAATTTTTTTATTTTTAATGTTATTTTTCACGAACAATACAAAAACTGCGCGTCCTATCCAAAAGTTATTCATAACAAATTCTTAGATCTTTTTTTAGGTACACAATTTTTGTCTTCTCATCTTTCTTTGTATCGTGCATAGTTTGACCACAAAATGGAATTTATAATTTTTCATTATTTGTTGTGCGATCAAAATTTGAATTTTTGATTTTTCTAAAAAATTCAAAAAGTTGTTGTGATGATCTTGTAGGGCTCTCAGAAATAAATGTTTTTCTTTCCGTGACTTTTTTTCATATCGTGCGTTGTTCGGCTTAAAATGTTCATTTTCGTTTGTTTCTTTGAATTTTGAAAATGCTATAACTCTGATAATTTTCTGTCGATCTAAAAATGTCATGGAAATAAATTGTTCATCTTTTTTAGTACTACTGATAACCGTACATAGAAATTTCGAATCTTGAAAAAAAGTACTCTCGATAATTTAAAAAATGTACACACTTTTTGAATTTATATCCAAACTAGCTGGTTACCGAAATCCTTCTTTCTTTTTAGGCCTTTAAAAAGTGTGCTTGAGTTTAATCTAACCTGATCAATATTTCGAAAGTTATTGTGCCTACACGCTACTACAGACTACAGACAGACACATTAGTAAAAATCGTTTTTTCTGACTCAGGGGGTCTCAAAACGTGGAGATTCAATGAAAACCGACTAGGTCAAATTTTACATTAAATAAATACTTTCTCATCAAGATGAGAATGTAAAAAAAGCGTTGCAAGGTTTTAAAGCTTAAACTATGACCTTCGAAAAAATATAGGCCCATTGGCGGCGGCTTCAAAAAGTTGAATTATTTGAAGACCTGAAAAATGAGAATATTTTATAGTGATTCATGCACGTAATTCCGCCGAAAAAGCAGGATATTGAATGTTAATGCATATTTATTGTACAAAAAGAATAAAATTTACTCAAAAACATTCAGTTCGCCTCGTTTCGAATGGAATATCTGCTAGTCCTTTTTGATTGATATCTTGCTGATATTCCACTCAAAACGAGGCGAACTCCTTTAGAATTCCACTGAACAACTGTCCAGAATTACATGAACACTTTATGCTGCTCACATAAATACCAGAAAATACCAAATAAAGCAAAACAGACTTGAAAATGAATACAGACACAAAAAGAGGAAAGTTAAACGACTAGTCAAGGAAAGTTAAGATAAAATCAGAACAGAAAAAGAAAAGAAATTACAAAACGACTTTCAAGGGACCATGAAAATAATATTGAAACAGATGAACAAAAATAAAAGTACAGAACTTGTTAGCATGAGAAACAACAAAGGTGA
>JAABKJ010002938.1:0-26864 GCA_011634705.1 Andricus grossulariae
AGCGGATTAGTTCACGGCTGGCATCAAACTTTAGCCAGAGCTCCTATGCAAAATTCGGGTCGGTCGGATAGGGCTGCACCAGATACATAATGAGCTGCTCCAAAAACACCCAAGGAACTATTTTTAGAAAAATCCAGCGTAATTTAAAAATTTTTTCCGCCATATTAGGTCCACCATATTGAATTAACAAATTGTGACTCCAGATTCGTATTCCGCGACTTTGAAATCTCTCGAATAACCATTTTGAGGTAAATATGAAAACTTTATGATTTTGGGCCTTCTTTCGAGTTCCGACTGTATGAAGATATTGGTTGTTCAAAAAAACCTTTGGGGGGTTTCTTATTGGAGGGTAATAGAAACTTTTGAGCACCCCCCCCCCTCAATGCCAATCTCAAAATGTTGTTTTTTCGTTACACCCTAGTTTATTACTGTTGGCCAAATAAAATTTTTACCCATCCGTGTAGAAAATGATCGGGGAACTATTTAGCACCACGATAGACCGAATTGACGTTAAGACATTAAGAATTGAGTATATGCTGCAGAAATAATGGTTAATGTCACAGTTTACGTACTATGTACATGATCTTTATTTCTCATCTTAAAAAAAAAAGTTGAAAAAAGTAATTGCTAATGTGTCGCTGCTAAGATGATGAAAAAAATACATTTTTTAAATATTCATTTATTCTTTTTGTTAATTTTATACACACTGGCCATTTTTGGTAATGTGCAAAAAAATATTTTGGATTGACACTTTGAAAAAATTTCGATAATGCTGCGTTAGCCAGCACTTGAATAGGGCCCGAAAAGACCGTCTAGATTAGATGGTCTTGACAAAGCCCTGACTGGACGCAAGTTTACCTTGTCTATTTTCTACACCGGCACTATTAGAACTTTGCTAATCGTAGAAAGAGTTTTTGGCCCACCCTAATAAACGGTAATGTCCAATGAAAATCATTCTGCCAAGTAGTTTCAGTAGCTTTTCGATTAATATCATTTGCGATGTGGGAGAGAGGCGATTTTATTCGTGTAAATGGCTCTTCTCTTTTCCTTGTTGCACAATATTTGCGACTTGTGCTAATACATTTTGTGAGAATCAAATTGTTGTTGGATATCAAAGATGTTCCTGCAACAGCAAAATATTTGGTTTACAATTACGAGACAATTTCGTGATATGAAAATATTTGATGCACAATTTGGTGCAAGATATTATAAAAAACTACAAAAAATACATAAAAAAATGATGTGAATTGAACATTACTACTCGCATGTTCATTCCCAATGACTAGTGCAATTTTCAGCTAAATTTTTATAACCTATTCGTCCTTCATAAAAATATATCAAATAGTTATCATTACCTTTTTTAATGTTAATATTTATAAACCAATATCCTTACTTCGTATTTGAATCGGGGGAATCACTGAACAAGTAATGGTGATATGTTTTGTGAACTTCACGTTGTTTCGAAATTGTTTGTCTCTGGTTAATATTAGAATTCCTGAATTGAAGTGCATCACGTTTTAGAGTTGGTGCAAGATGCTTTATGTACATGCAAGAATCGCGAACTCCCATTGGTTCTTTACAACTCTGAATAATTTGAAAACTATTGATCGTACAGCATTTTGTTACAGTAATTTTTTGTTTAGTTTTATACGAGGAATGTGTATGTACAAGGTTTATGATGAGTTCAGGATCACCCTGTACAGTATATATGATGAAGCGTGTCTCAGTATATGAAAAAAAAAATTCAAAAGAACCACACTCAACTCGTGCTCAACTCTTAATTCCAGGAATTACCACGATGAAAACAGTCAGGGCCCTATGTATTATGTCCAATAGGGAACTGAAAAGGATTCAGAGGTACACTATTTCAGTTCGGTTCTAATCCTTAAATGTACTTCTGACCTACCAAAACATTCGTGAAAGTTCCACAAAACGGATTAGAGGTCCTAGCTCGCCAGTAACTTCTGAATTTCATAAAAACTTCTTTAGATTAATCGAGGCAGCAAATCCTTCTTCGAGTTTTAAGTTGAAGTAAAATGTATGCTGCAACGAACAACGAGTGAAAATTTCACTTCAGGTATGGGAATTCATCTAGAAAATTTAAAAAATTTAAAAATTCGCTGCAGTCACTGAAATTACAACTGATTTCAATTCAAGATACCTCGTTCGACACAGAATTGAACGGACTTTGACACCAATGAGATAACGAAATTCTTGAGAATCAAATAATATTATTAAATCATTTTCAAAGTTGAAGAAACTTGCCCAAAATGGAAAAATACAAAATCTTGTCGACTGTAACTTCATAATTTTTTATTTGGACAAAATATGTAATACATGGTTGGAGAGGTATGTTTTTCCCCTTTCAAATAAAAAAAATCCAAAATCGATTAAAAATGGCGGAGTTACGAATTACTATATACGGTCACTTCTGAAAAAGAGGTTTTTGGCTAAAAAATGAGATCTTTGAGGTGTGTAAGAAATTTCGACCATACCATTGTTTTTAGTTTTTCAAGGCCTACAACGTATACTATGGCTTGGTAAAAGTGCATGATCGCTGTCACACAGTGATAATCGGTCACGTGATATTCGGTCAGATGAACCAGTGGCTCGCACCTCCCTCTAATCAGATTTCCAATTTTTGAATTTTTAACATTCAGTGCTTCAATTTTGGAGTAAGATATAGATAATTAAATGGGTTCTATTTGATAAGTATGAAATTTCAAATTAGATGAGTTTTAATTGTTAACGCTTTTAAGAAACTATCTCGAGATACGTTTTCTAACCTCTCTCGATTTCCAAATGGGTCATCGCTTCTGGTGGAAGAACTAGAGAGGAAAGCATACCCAAATAAAACTGTTTTAACGTCGAATTGTACAGATAATTGGTCATCATTTAATTATAAAAGTCATTCTCGGTACGCCTTCTTTCAGTTGTAATAAATATTGCGCTAAATATTCTGGTAAAAGGATTAAGAACCAGCTTTTTTGCAAATCCCGATTAACTCAAATGACCTACTTTCAAAAGTGACCCACTCTTACATTAAAAAATTATGTAATAAAACGACTGAAAAACAGAATCCTTAGAATTATCAAACCCCTGTTTGTCCGCACAGATGAATATTGTAAAATACAATCAATCGGTGTATATTATACTGGATAAACTCAGACTATACTATTTAAATGACAGAATAAAAATAAGCAAAACTGTATCAAATGTATCCTGGATGAGTCAGTTCTCACATCTTGCCAATAAAATAAAATGCCATATAAAAATCTTCAATATTTTTAATAAAATAGTTTTTCTTTAAAAAAATCTTTTCATTCAGTCAATTTTTAAGATTATTTTGGACTTTATGTTCCACAGTTTTAATTCCTAATATGATTTCCGGGTTTTGCAATGTTCATTATTGATTTGCTTCCAAAGTACGTTGTTTCCTAAACTATTTTCTTTCATGTGTGTATAAATTATGAAGTTACATGCTTGTAATATCTTGCAACATCATGCCAGCCATTTTTATACAAAATATGAGTCATTCTTATCTCTTTTAGTCGTCAAGATACCTTACATCTATCTTTATTGCCTACCACTTCAAAGCGGAGGAGCAGAGATTTATAAAAAAACAAATATTTCACTGATTCATTTCTATACATCTGTACTTAGTGCCTATATGTTCTGAAACATCTGGAAAAAAATTCATTAGTGAAACTGTTGACGAAATTTAACATTAATCAGTTCTCTACTTCAAGAAAATGCGGATCCTTATTCGGACATTGTTCTTCACCTTATTAGCAGCTTCCTCGAATTGCATTGGTAAATATAATAGTATCATACATATCATTTTAATAGCATATATATTTTTTTAATTTGGCTATAGTTAAATTACCAACTTTCAAACAAAGGCGACTTACATTTTGAAATGATACTTAAAAGTCCCTTGATATGACTCGGCTGTTCGCTAGAGCACAATGTGGCTGAAGAAAATAATAATATTTTCTCCAATTCAAAGAAATGTTTTGTTTACGTCTATTGAACACAGGACAGCATTTTTGTAATGAAATACTCAATTTTTAGCTTTTTTACGTGCTCCTCCCTACATTTGCACACATTTGATATTGGAAAATACACGTAACTATTTGTTTTCTTTACCACTTAGAGAAAAAGTTGTCTTGAAACAAAAGCATCGTCCTCTTGCCTGTGTTTTTTGGAAGCACTTGAATATCTTTTTTACATAAACAGAATGAGTTGACTGTTAAATTAAGTGAAATATCTAACAAAAGGATGAAGTTTGCTACAAAAAGATTCTTTTTGAGACCAATGAAATTCATTTTAACCTTAAATGTTAAAAAAAATTTCATTTGTGTCAAGAAGCATCCTTCTGGCACAAGAGGAGATTTCTTTCAGTGACTATTAGCCTAGGTCACTGTTTTTTTTAACATGCAACTTTTGGAATTTCAAGATTAATAATATATTCCCGATATATAAAACCAAGACATCTAACATTTTGAAACTTTACTAAAAACTACTTCGGTGTGATTGCAAAATGTCCGCCGCCTACCACTTCCATTCGATTTGCACAGTTGCAAGTCTAGAATATTTGGTTTGCTTAGAGTTTGAAATAAAACCTCCACAAATTCATCTTAGAACTTTTCTTTTGTTTTTCTTTTTCTCAGATTGTATTTATTCGAAAATTATGAAAAAAATGTATTTACTAGTAGGATTTAAGATTCATATTTCAAGAATAAAAATTAAATCATTAAAATTTCTTTTTACAGTACCAGATGTACTTGCTGGAGTGTTCCAGCGTCATAGACAACTTCAACCCATCAGCTATGACATTGAATATTACAGTGTAAGACCGCATGAATTAATTCCAATATACGAAATTGACTTTGAGAATCAAAAGATAACAAGGGATGGTTTTATCATTGGAGTAGCAGTAGGTGATTTGTTGCGTCCAATCTATGATATTGGTAGATTACCGGTTATAGTGCGTGAGAATGGCAGGGGTAATACTCGTTTGACACCAGAGGAAATTCAGCAAATACCGTATAACAGCTACGATATTTATGACATTATACCAGGATTTAGACAGAATATGATTCGCATTGCCAATATTATGCGTCAAAGACAAAGACAACAGTGATTCAAGTCAATAAGAAATAAGTAAAACTCGACATTGAAACATACGAAATAAAGTAATGTCTGATTGAAAATTCGTGAATTATTAGACATTTTTTCAGAATGTTGCCTAAATTAAAATTCAAAACACGCATCAGTATGTAGACCATACAAAATTTAAAAGATTATCCAGTTTCAAATTTACTTTGAAATTTTTTGGTGTACAACGTCTAATACTTGACGCTTGTTTAATAGTGAGTGAACATTTTTATGTTCATATTATTTATTGGGTAATTTTCACTTGTAATGTTTAAAGTTCATGATGGGTGATTGATTGATAGGAACCGAATTTTTATAAAAGAATAGCAGCGTTTATTTTATAAGTTTAAGTGGAAAAGTATAATTGTCAGTTCGGTAGTTACTTTTAAACTTAGCTGTTTGTGAAACAAGAATGACCAGTTGGTGGTGAAAATTTATATTAAGTGGAGAGACACTGAGTATAGTTTTTTACGTAGACCTGAGAACATTCTAGTGGGTTGAGTGAACAGAAAATTAACGGATATTATGGGCCCTTAGAAACTTTACCAATTTATGACGATGGACTGAATTAAGGCCAAAGTTCGCCGTTTCTATTATTATTTTACAAGTAGAAAGAGTACATTATCTCGAAGGCCATGTATCAGAGATGGAATAATAACTTTAGAGTTTGGGCTGGACATACTGCTAATATCACGTGAAAGTTAAGATTTTTTCATGTTAGCCAAGAAGGATTGAAATATTAACAACGACAAAATGCAGCTGTTGGAAACATCAATTGACAGTTTCAGTTTTAGTGAAAATTTTAAACGTTACGCAGTTACATGTCAGCCACTTTGAACAAATATGTTCAAAATAAAGATAAACGTTAACATAATAGATATAAATTCTGATCACAATATTAAAGATAAATTACACAATTAGAAAAAATACAATAGTATAAGACGATATGAATAATATATTGAGTACCGTGATAAATTTTGTTAATCACACGGGTTGTAATAAATTTTTTAAGAATAATGTGAGGGGCAATCTCGTATCACTATGGTATTCAAACAATGAGAGGCTACTCAATTTAAATTTTATTTGAAATTTCCAAGAAAGTATTGAAAACACTTTGTGAACCTGATTCCAATGACTTTCTCTTCGGCCAACTTTTCTGTTTCCAATGCAACTCACATGCTCTGCTGTCCTACTCATACAAGAAACAAGGAAATTTTGTGTAACCACCTGGCTACCCAAGAATTATGTACAGAAGAAACGAAATGTAATCTTTAGATCGATTTCAGAGTAATCTTTAGCTGCAACAAAAATTACTTTCACGTGTTAAGGATTACTCATCACATTGGAAATGGTTACCATGTCAACTCTATTGAATCTTGTTTTGTTTAGATGTGAAAAAATTCAACTTCATCTACTGGAAAATTACCCGCAACGAAAATTAACTTCTGTTTTTTCTATGTGCCAAATGCACTAATTAAAACATGAGACTCATATTGGTGTAAAACTCGCGTAGGTGTACTGAGTGAAACATAGGAATTGAGGCATATTTAATTCTATTGTGTAGAAGGACACCCTTCAAACTTCTTTTAGAAACATCTATGACCAATCCTCAATCTTTAGGACAGTACACTATTCCCAATTCTTGTATAAGCCGGATACGTCATTGCACAATACTACGGAATCTTGCTCAGAAAAAAATTCTGCAAATTTTCTATCACAAAACCTATAGCAACATCTGGCTGTTCCTTTTTCAAGCTATCCGAGAGCCTAATAGTTCGGTCTTTTCTTTTGATAAATCTAAATCCCTGATTGAATCATTTTGTACAGTTCGGTCGAACAATTGTGGAGTAGTATCACAGACATACCCAATAAAGTCCCCATCATCAGCTGCTTTGTCGATTGAGGATTCTTCTTCACATTCATCTATCATCACTAAAGGAGTTGGAGAAAGATTCGCTGATAATACAGGAATATGTTTTGTAGCAGATACTAGATTGGTATATTTTATAAGATTTTGATTTTTACTATTGAAACCGCGCAAGTAACATGAACAAAAGTAACATTCTTCATGACTAATAGGTTTTCGCCAAATCATTGGTACACTGAAAGGCAGGTATTCTAGCTTACCATTACTCCAGTGTCTCAGAACTGTGTAACAATTTGTGTCCATACTTCAAGGTTAATATAATTGTTGCGTTGTTCAAATTTTCACTTTTATTCTCCTCTAAAGTATTTTGGTATCTCAGCTATAAATTTTCTTCAGTGAACATCTACCTGAGGAGTAAGCGAACAAAAATTATTAAATAGATCATTTGAGAAAATGGAGTTAATAATTGTTTCTGTATGTTTGAAATATCATAAATTAAACCAACAAACTCAAATTGGCGGAGAAAATCTATGCTTGATTCGTTAATGACTTTCAATCAATATTAAATGAAAAAGATTCCTTTGCATTCAATATTTTCAACAGGCTAACAGATTAAAATAGCCTATTTCAAATTTAATTTTCCAACATTATATATGCATATGTTACAAATTTGTTTGATTTTATTGTTCTTGCGTTGAGTGACCTTCAGGTTTCATTAGTAATGAAATCGTTTCTACCCAATGCTTCTTCTCCTTCAAGGTTCCTTTTCTGTTATTGAGTTTCGAGGGCTTCCTTTTCATTGGAGTGGTGACTCAGGTAGTTGCTTGATGGTTCCTTTCTTGAGAAGAAACGGACGCTCTCACCTGGCTGTTGAGTTTCAATCAAGGTGTAGGCTAGTGTGGCCATTTTCGGTTAATGTAACGATTTGAAATCAATTATCCTTCTTCTAGACAATTCATATATTTGAGTCTTTTAATTCAAAGTCAGTGTTTCTTTAATTCTTTTGATTACTTGTTCAGTGATTTCCCGACACGATCGTTTTTTGGTGTTGTGGGAAGTGGCGTGTCGGATGAAGTATTACTTCTGGTCACATCGGAATCTATCATTTGACGAATTATCGTGGTCGTGGCTTCCGGAGGCTACATCTTTGCCAATTTTTCCAAAACAACCAAAACCTTTTTTGTGGGGACAAAAGGAGTACTTTATTGGATGGGCTCGGGGACTCGTATCCCGGATTAAATCAATAAAAGGTATTTAGAAGTTTAATAATAACGGTGATAAATCGTCTTGTTCTTTTTCGTCTACTTTAACATGACTGAGCGTGATTCCTTCGCTGCCCAACGCCAGTCCGTCAATAATTCATTAACATTTATGGTCCTTCGAGCCGAACTGTGGGTTAGCGAGGGGAGCATGAACTCGGGCAAGACAAACTGACTCACTGACTGTGTGATTTTTCTCAACATTACAAACGTCTCGAGACACGTCCTCAGGCATGACAACCACAATGCTGGTGGACTGTTTGCAACATTGCCAACGCCTCGAGATAGGCTCTCAGGCATGACAAACTGACTCACTGATTGTGTGATTGTTCTCAACATTGCAAACGTCTCGAGACAGGCTCTCAAGAATGACAAACACAATGCTGGTGGGTGGTTTGCAACATTGCGAACGCCTCGAGACAGGCTCTCAGGCATGACAAAGTGACTCACTGACTCTGTGATTGTTCTCAACATTGCAAACGTCTCGAGACAGGCTCTCAGGCATGACAACCACCATGCTGGTTGATTGTTTGCAGCATTGAGAACACCACGAGACAGGCTTAGGCATGATAAACTGATTCACTGGCTGTGTGATTGTTCTCAACATTGCAAATGTCTCGAGACAGGCTCTCAGGCATGACAAACTGCTTCACTGACTGTGTGATTGTTTTCAACATTGCAAACGTCTCGAGACAGGCTCTCAGGCATGACAACCACAATGCTGGTGGATTGTTTGCAACATTGCGAACGCCTCGAGACAGGCTCTCAGGCATGACAAACTGACACACTGAGTGTGTGACTGTTCTCAACATTGCAAACGCCTCATGTCAGACTCACAGTCATGACAACCATAATGCTGGTGGATTGTTTGCAACATCGCGAACGCCTTAAGACAGGCTCTCAGGCATGACAAACTGACTCACTGACTGTGTGATTTTTCTCAACATTGCAATCGTCTCGAGACAGGCTCTCAGGCATGACAACGACAATGCTGGTGGATTGTTTGCAACATTGCAAACGCCTCGAGACAGGCTTTCAGGTATGACAAACTAAATGACTCACTGTGTCATTGTTCTCAACATTGAAAACGTCTCCAGACAGGCTCTCAAGCATGATAACCACAATGCTGGTGGATTCTTTGCAGCATAGCGGACGCCTCGAAAAAGGCTCTCAGGTATGACAAGCTGACTCATTGACTGTTTGATTATTTGCAACTTTGCAGACACCTTGAGATAGGCTCTCAGGCATGACTAACTTATTTCCCATGACAGATTGTTTATTTTGTCTTGTTGTTTTGTTATTCAATTTTGCTTAGATCTTGATTAGAGTTCTAGAAGCCAACTTCGAATTTGTTTCCCCGGGTTTCCGCATTGCATGGGAGTTTTGTTACTCTCTTCCTTGCCTTCTTACCTTCTATTGTTCAATGTTCATAAAAATGAACTCCTTTACTGGGATTCTATGTTGTCATCAAGATTGGTTGCAGGTCCACAAACATCACAAAGTATATGAGTATTTATGGACACATTTCATCATGCAAGCCATCGACCTTTTGAAGAGCTAATTGTCATTAGTAACATCGATTACAAATATCAAGAACACTGTGTTTGCTGCTGAGCAACACAAAATTATATCTGGATTCCTCCGTAGCCAAATTCGGTTATTGAACGATTATTTTCGGACACTTAAATCCAATCATCTTGAACTTTTAAGCAAAGATGCCATTGCTGGTGAGCTATACTTCACTGAGGATCAGTTAAATTCCACCCAAGCTGTTCACGTCGAAACTCTGAGTCATCTCTACAATGAACAAGACCGCATCGACCGTTCAGTTGCATTCTCAGCCCCACAGCCTCCAGCCCTTCAAACGGCAGTCACTTCCTCACAGACAAATCTACTCAGAATAAATCTTCTCGTATTCTCAGGTTGAAAAGTAGACTAAGAGCCCTTCCGGGACCTATTCCGTTTCATGGTACATGATGATACAACATTATCACCAGTACAAACGTTGTACTACCTAAAGAGAGCGCTTCAAGGTGAAGCAAAAAGCGCTTTGGATACGATACCGAGAACAGAATCTAACTACACAACAGCCTGGAAACTTCTCTTAAGTCGCTACGATGATAAGCGTCTCCTACTCCGAGATCATCTACAGACCATACTGCCATCAACCCCTTCAATGCAGAGACTGCGGAGGGCCTGCAGACTCTTTTAGACACTCTTTCATAGCGGAGAGAATCTTTGAGTTCGCTTATTGGTTGCCCGACTGAGAATTGGGACTCCTTGTTTACATTCGTGACTGCCAGAGCGATGAGTCCCGTTACTCGTCGAGACAGGGAAAATCAACTAAGCGAATAAGATATAATCTCAACCTATTCTGAAATTCAGGTGTTCCTACAACAGCGAATTACAGCACTCAAGGCTACCGAACCCTTGCATCCGCCAATGAGTGAGTCCCGGGGCAGGTCCATCGCCTCAAGTTGGAACGCCCAGCCTGGCTTGAGAATTAGGTCTCGATTATCAGCTACGTCTGCCAATCAATCTTGTGCTGCTTGTTACTTAAACCACTACATCGGCCTCTGTCAAGAGTGGCATAAGCTTGATGGTGCTACTCGGTGCCAAACTGCGATTCGATTACGTTCATTCTTTAATTGTCTCCAGAAAGGACACTGAAGTCATAATTGCCCGTCGAAAGCTCGTTGTCGTATATACCATAAACAGTATCATAGCATACTTCATGAAGACATGAATCGTAAAAGGCCTTTGACTGAAGACTCGGAACCTTCAAATTCTAAGAAAGTTCGTTTGGCTTCGGAATCTGATTATTCGGTTGAGAAAAAATCAACCACCTCTTTCTGACAAGTCCTGCTTGCTACAGCACAAGTCGCCGTCAAGACCTCGGATGGACACTATCTTCGAATAAGAGTTCTCCTTGACTCTGACTCTAAGACTAGCTTTGTCTCCCACCAGCTGGTTCGCCGCCTGCGTCTACCACAACAGGCCATCAATATTCCCATCAGCACAGTTGGAAATAAACCAGACGAGATTGCTCGTCGACGCGTGACCCTTCATCTCGATTCTCGGCAATCATTGTTACCTGTCGAGGTGAATGCTCTTGTTCTTTGCGATCTTGGTGTAATCACTCCATCGGAGAAAATTGTCGATAAAAATTGGCCTCATATCCAGAGGCTTCTATTGGCGGATCCAAAGTTCATTGTACCCAAACCCATCGATGTGCTCTTCGGTGCTGATGTTTACGGCTCACTTCCTCCAGATAGAATTCTCAAGGACCCCGAGAAGCTCCCGTCACCCTTCGAACCGTCTTCGGATGGGTTGTGATTAGTCCGATCGGATTCTCTGCACCTTTAGATTTATCAGAACATTCTAGAACCGTCATGACCTTAAGTTTTCACCAAAAGGACAACCTTGCTTGCATTATGAAACGATTCGGAGAACAAGAGGAAGTAAATATTTCCCCGTTGATCTCTCTCGAGGATTAGGGCTGTGAGGGAGCTTTCATGGACGGACATAGACGCGGCAGCACCGGCAGCTACATCGTACGTCTGCTTTTTTCAATTGTCCTGTATTCACACCTAAGGAGAATCTCTGCAACAACCTCAACAGATACTTGATTCCGTATATCAACGATTGGAGAAGGACGTCTTGCTGAGCGATAAATTGACGCGTTTTATGTCTGATTATGAAAGCTTGGGACACATGCGTCTTATTTCTCCTCCAGAAGCACTCACGAGTTCCAGGTCCACTTACGACATCCCACATCACGCTGTTTGGAAAAATGCAGATGGTCGTTCCAAACTTCGTATCATCTTCAATGCATCTCAAAGAACTTCTTCAGATCTCACCTTGGATATTCTGTCGTGCACAGGTCCAAAACTGCAAAATGACCTTGCTGCCCTCTTGATGCGATGGAGATTCCCTCGAATTGTTTCCTGTGCTGACGTTGAAATGATGTATCGCCAGATCAGAGTTGACGAGAGAGATTTTGTTCTTCAACGTATCGTTTGGAGGAAGCCAGTAGAAAACGAAGACAATCACTATCAACCTCGAACTTTAACCTACGGAATGTCATGCTCTCCATATCTGGCTATCTGCACCCTTCAGCAGCTAGCAATGGACGAGGCGAACAGTTATCCTGCTACCTCAGAGCTGATTTGAAAATAATGTTCATGTTAAACACATGTTATCAGGTGCGAGTGATGAAGCTTCTGCCATCAAATTTCGAGAGCAACTGATTAAGCTGTTTAAATCTGGAGGAATGCATCTGAAGAAGTGGGCTTCCAACTACTCTCCTCTTCTGTGTGGAATTCCTGAGTGTGATCGCCTGCGTAAAAGTTGGCTGCAGTTTGAAACTGAGGCCCAGTTAATGCTCTGGCAGTCGCCTGTGATCCTGCATCCGACGAATTCCGATTCAAAGCACCAGTAATCGACCGTGAACTCCAGATCACAAAAAGAAAGTTTCTCGCTGCTGTTTCCCGACACTTTGATCAAGTTGGCTGGCTGAGTCCAATCACTATCGTCACTAATCTTTGGTTGGGATACTCCACTTTGTAATCATTCACTCTAAAGATGGACAACCTTCCAGACTAATCTATCTGAGATAACTACGATACATTGCCCACGTTGGATAGGCTATCATCCTGAAGATCGAATCGAAATCCACGGTTTTGGAGATGCCACCAAACATGCATTCGCTGCTGTAGTTTATGTTCTAGTGCATTCCTCACATGGAACCTACAATACACAACTTATCACGTCCAAGACTCCTAAAACACCCGTTCAAACCATCACTACCCCTAAACTAGAACTCTGCGCCAATCGAGTTTCGAGGATCCAGCGAACTCTCTCCAACGCCTTTTGACGCTATATTTTTATAAAAGAAAATCCAGCTGACGTTGTCACTCGAGGAATGGAGCTTTGAGCTTTACCTCAGAAGAGTCTGTTGTGGAATGGCCCCGAATGACTTTCGCAGAGTGAATCTTACTGGCCAGTGTTCCATTCTCTTCATGAGGCGGTTTCAATTAAGGCTGCGCATAACAATGATGAGGAATTGGAGCAGCCATTCATTGCGGTTCGTCATGCACATTGTTACCTCACTATGGTCAGGAATTTCTCTTCATTGTCTCGTCTGAACAGAGTGATTGCGCGGTGTTTGCGCGTTAAACTTCTCCTTAAGCCTGCTGTAGAGCGTTCCGAACTCATGGATCAGCGTCTTACTCTTGAAGAAAACCATCGCACGTTTCTAGCTTGTGTTTCCTGCGCTCAAGGCTGCAGCTTCGAGAACGAATTAACCGCCCTTCGTCAGGAAGAGGGACTTAAGAAACAAAGCAAAGTCGTCCGAGCACATCCATTCATCGACCCAGCCGAAATTTTGAGAGTCAGTGGACGACTAGTGAACTCTCCTTTGCCCTATGATCAACGGCACCTAGTTATTTTGTACGGCGACAGCCCTCTCGCACAACTGATTATTCACTGGGCGCACCGAACAGATTTACACGGTGGATTCCAGTCAACATACTCGTATGCTATACGCCGAGCGTGGATACGATCAACTGATGGCTACCGTACCATCAGGGGATACATCGCTCTTTTCATCTGCTTGAGTTCAAAGGCGGTTCATTTTGAGGTAGTAGGAGATCTCACCGCGCAATAATTTCTCGCCGCTCTTCGACGTTTGGCTGGTCGTCGAGATACTCCTCGTGAGATATGGAGTGATAATGTGACCACATTCCATGGTGCTGATGCCGAGCTATGCTCAATGCTACGAAAAGCAGTGATCGACTGGAACCTAGTGCAGGATTCATTGGCAAACAGGGGCATTGAGTGAAGATTCACCCCACCATTAGCTTCTCACTTTGGTGGCTTGTGAGAGTCCAATATCAAATCGACAAAATCTCTCATGAAGAAAGTTGTTGGGATTCAAAATCACACTTATGAAGAGTTGTCTACTCTAGCTGTGGAGATTGAAGCATGCATGAACTTCCCGTCTCTACTTCCAATCACGGGCGATCCCGAAGATCTCGACGCCTTAACTCCATGTCATGCTCTCGTAGGCAGAACATTAGAACAAATTCCCAGAGCAACAACTTCGGATAAGGAAGCGAACTATGTCACTCACTCGCGTCTTGTCCAAGCAATGCGTGACCAGTTTTGGGAACGTCGGTCTCATGAATACATTCATACGCTTTAACAAAGAAATAAATGGAATGTGCCAAAACGTAATCTTCGAATTGAAGACGTTGTGTTGACTGTCGAGCCTTCTCTACTTCGACGTGAGACATAACCTTTAGAAAGGATCATCAATGTTAGACCCGAAGAGGATGGATTTGTACGAGCTGCCACTCTTAAAACTTCTTTTGGCACCCACGATCGCCCCATTGTCAAATTGTGTTGGCTACCAGTCGTGTCCTCACTCTATGTGGACAATTGTGCCACATGGCGGGCGGAACTGAATTTTTCTCATTTTTTCATACATAGAAGTTTACTGTGTGCGTCATCGCGGCGACACTAAACTCTTGACCTTCATACGTGGAATCTGTTTCGTTCTGCGAACGAGACGGGCGGGATGTTAATAATCTGATTGATTTTATTGTTCTTTTGTTGAGTGAGCTTCAGGTTTCATTGGTAATAAAATCGTTTTTTACCCAATGCTTCTTCTCGTTTGAAGTTCCTTTTCTGTTTTTGAGTTTCGAGGGCTACCTTTTCGTTGAAGTGGTGACTCAGGTAGTTGCTTGATGGTTCCTTTGTTAAAGACACATGGATTTAAAATCAATTGTCCTTCTTCTAGACAATTCAGGTATTTGAGTCTTTCGATTCAAAGACAGTGTTTCTTTCATTCTTTCGATTACTTGTCCAGTGATCCAGTGACTTAAGGTTAAGAAGATTTTAATCAATTAACAAACTTAGGTTGGCAAAAAAATCTATGTTTGATTTGGTAATAACTTTCAATCAATATTAAATGAAAAAGGTTCCTTTGCATTGAATTTATTTAAAAGACTGGCAGATTTTAATAGCCTATTCAAAATTTAATTTTGATCAATAGATTTGAAGCTAAAAGATATCTTTAAATGTCGAGAAATGAATTCAAGTGGATTTATCATGAGCTGATATCAAATCGCTACCAACATTATATATACATAGATCTTTCCATTGCAAAATAAAAGCTATTTTAGTAAATTCAAATTGCACTCAGAGAAATGTTGTCTTGTGAAAAAGGTATGTTTTTTTGACAAAAACGAAATTTCCTCTCAAATTTAAGGTAAAGAAGATTTTAATTCACTTAGAAAAGAATTTTTTAGCATACATTATCTTTTTATGACAAACCTTATCTAATCTTGAAGTCAAATAATTCTGTTTGTGCAAAAAAGATATTCACGCGCTCGAAACAAAACAGGTAAGAGGACTTCAAGCCAACTTTTTCTCTGAGTATGTGTAAATACCGTCCATTTTTCCTTATATTTTACATCCTCAATACGGAGAAAAACGTAATTATGAAACACAAATTATAAATATCTCAAAAAATAAAGCGTCGCCAATATAACTGACGCTGTATCATGCTCTATTCTGTCTTCCAAAATTATGTGAATCATAAGTTAGGAAAAGAAGTTATTTCGATCTATTTTAGTTGTATCAATACCGTAAATGTGTCTTCATTTTTCTTGCCTGTAAACTGAAGGAAACCAAATTTATGATATACAAATATCACGAGATACCATGTTTCACCGATTGATTTCGTAGCTGTAAATATCTGAAATAATTAGGACAGACACGTGTCATGGTATATTAGTCTCTATCCTATATGTGTTGAAACATCTTGTAGAAATTTCATTAGTAAAGCTGTTGACGAAGTTCAGCATAAATCACTTTTCTCTATTTCGAAGAAATGCAGATTCTTATTGGGACGCTCTTCATTTCATTAGCAGTTTTCTCTAATTGCATTCGTATGTATATTAATATCATATCTTCAATTTTGATTACATTTTTTGAATTTTTGGCTGTAGTTTGATTTCTAATTTTTTAAGAAAGATGGCTTAAATGTTGTAAATATACTAAAAATTCCTTCGATAGATCATTTAAGGTAAGTCGGGAGAGGTGAAGCACTTTTTTTTGCTCGGTTCTCATATCATCTCGTAGACATATCTGCACACTGAATATTACAAAATTACTCTTATGATTAAAATGTGTGAAGAAAAAAAATCTCTTGAACATAATTCAGTTAGTATTTTCGAAATAATTTTCAACAATTCACAAAAATTGTAGCAAGCAAGAACTCCCATCTCTCCCTATAAGCAGGGAGCTATGGGTCAGTATGTAGTAACTATATACGCGACCAAAAGATCTCACTGTGGGCGTAGGTACCTTTTATAATGTCCCAATAATTAGTGCTAATGATATCAACATGAAGAAATAATTATCAATTGCCAAAACTGGCAACGCAGTCAAGTGCACAGAATTTTCCGGCCTTCAAAACGCGATTCTTAAACTATGACGTAGAATAACTTTTTGGGAAATCGCCGCAGCGAAACCATTCGACACAAATTTTTGTTCACGTGTGAGGGACATATTTACATTGACTACCCTCAGCATCGAGCGAATAGTCTAGGAGGGTTCTAGTCTAGGTGTTCCATCTCTTCCACCGTTCCATCTCTCCCCGACTTACCCTATGATTCGGCTGTTCGTTAGAAGATAATGTGGCCGAGGAAAATAATGTGGCTTCAGTTTAAGGAAATGTTTTTATTGAATCTCAGAAAAACACCTTGAGTCTCAGTGATTTTCCACTTTTTCTTTAATAAAAATAGTACACGATTAATCGAGTGGGGAAACTAGGAGATTCTCAACGTTGGGAATCGAATAGTCCCCCACAGGGTTAATATATTATTTTCTTTAGATCCCGCGAAGAAAAGAGAAATGCGATTTCGGGGCCTGGCGCGAAACAGCAAAAGTGATCGGTTCTACGATCGATCGATACAAGCACGATAATATGGAATTAAAGGTACTCAATTGTCTAATATTTTCCGTCACTAGTATGGAAAAGTAAGTCTTAGCACACGGACTCTTCATTGGTCGTGGAATCGATCACTTTTACTGTTTCGCACCAGGGTTTCAAAATCGCATTTCCCGCGCGGGTAATAAAGACAATTGTTTACCTCACATTCTTTCAATAGAGCACCCAATGGGCACAAAGTTAGAGAACGTTATTAGACCGGTTCAAAAACGTCCTCAGTCAGTCCGAATAACGTTCCTTGAATATACAATGTTCGAGAGACGTTTTAAGGACGTATTTGGAACATGAAACGTTTCCAAAACATTATTTTATCTGACATAGGAAAGCTTTTAAAACGTTCAAATAACGTCTTTTTACTTGTTCGTCCAAGGAACGTTTTTGTAACGTTCCAATTACGTTCTTAAATTTCGTGCCTACTGGATACTTATATCAAAGCACAATTTAGTAAAGTTTCAAAATTTGAGAAACTTGGTTCTAGGGAGGTGTGATTCGGGATCAATATTTTAGAGATTAGGATTTTAATTCGTCTCATAGTCGTATATTTTTATATTCTCTTGGGTCTCCCCTAATTTAAACAAAAATACTTTAGGCTTTTTGAAAATGTGGTTGTTTTCAAAAATATCATGGTCTAAAATGGGAAACTTTTTGGTACTGATGAACAATTTAATTTAAATATCATATTCATCAATTGTAGAGGTTTGCAATCATGGAATTAAAGAAATATTTCTTGGGGTGCGAAAACAAGATTTATTGAAACCAGGTTCTCAATTTTTTAAATAAATTCCTGAAGTTAAGTATTTCACATTTGCCAGCCAAGAATTGTTTCTATATATTAAAAAATAGAGTCCAAAGCAATTATTTCTTCGATTTAATGCAAAATTTTGTTGCCTTTAAAAGTATGCATTACAATCTAAGGACTTGAAAACAACGAATTTCTTTCGATCCAAGAATATTTTTCAATGTAACTATGTAGCAATATTTTCAAATGAAAATTCGTTTGTTGAACATTTGTCAGAGGTGGAGAGGTAACGCTTTAAACAAAAATCTGCTCAAATTTTAGTTATAACTGTGATATCTTCTACTATGTAAAATTCAAATGTGTACACTTGAGGCTCGAAACCAGCCACACCGTTGCACAGATCAACTTGAAAATTTATGCACGTATAGATTAGGCACTAAAGATGGTTCTTACGGAAACCTGAATCGCTAATTGATAATAGTTTTTGTTTATTGAATAATGCAAAATTGCAAATCCACAGTTTTGACTAATTGGCATTAAATTTTGCGCACATATTCATTGGGCTCCCGTGCAGGTCGTAAGAGTATTGGATGGGTGTAACGGTTTTTGACTGAGCGGCAGCAAATGTTGCAGAAAGATTCTTTGGGCTCCCGGGCAGGTCTTAACAGTATAGGGGGGGGGCTAGCTTTTACCATGGGCGAAGTCCTCGGGTGACAGCTAATCGATTATAAAAAATCAAGTGACCTGAAACGTATTATGCTCATGCAAATCCTCAGTTTTTGACCAATCGACATTAAATTTTGCACACATATTCCTTGGGTTCCCGGAGAGGTCATGAGAATATTGGTGGGGGGGGGGGCACCGATACAGTTTTGGACGATTCAGCACCAAATTTTGCACACATTCTTTGGGCTCCCGGACAGGGCGTAATAGTCTGGGATCCGAAGAGGAGAGTTAGTGTCCATTTTAGGTCCGTAAGATTTAATGATTGATTCTTGTGCAGAATATTCTCCTGATTCCGAATATATCGGGTGCACATGGCGAATTCCCGGCCGTTTTGTTGTTATTTGACATTTTCTGTGTTTAATTAGAAAATGTCATATCTCGGAAAGTTATGCAATTTTTGAAAATATTTTTTCATAATCATTTAAAGAAGTGTGATATACACAAATTTTATTCATAATGTATGTTGATTTAATTGATATTTTTTGAGAAAAACAATAAAATAGAGTTTTAATGAAAAACCATTTCTACAGTGTATTTTTTATCATTTCGCAATTTATTTTTTTAATCATATAGTACTCACCGAGACGAAGACAACTTCTTTTGAAATTTTTTCAATTGGACTATTAGTTTAATTGCTACAAAATTCGAAATAAATACAGACTTTTCACGTCTGTGTGTACCAGTGTTAGTAAGAGCATCGAATCGTGACAGCGGGGGAGGCTTGGAAGCTGTACGTTTGAAACCTCGATCGAACCCTCACACACAGGCAAACACCCTACTCAATATTTGTATTTATTTCGAATTTTGTAAAAATTGAACTAACAGTCCAATTGAAAAAATTTCAAAACAAATTGTCTTCGTCTCGGCAAGTACTATATGATTTAAAAAAATAATTGTGAAATGATAAAAAATACACTATGAAATGGTTTTTCATTAAAACGCTATTTTATTGTTTTTCTCGAAAAATATCTATTAAATCAACATACACCATTGATAAAATTTGTGCGTATCACACTTCTTCAAATGATTATAAACAAATATTTTCAAAAATTGCATAACTTTCCGAGATATGACATTTTTTATTTAAACACAGAAAATGTCAAATGACAACAAAACGACCGGGAATTTGTCATGTGCACCCGATATATTCGGAATCAGGTGAACATTCTGCACAAGAATCAATCATTAAATCTTACGGACCTAAAATGGACACTAAAGTTCCCTTGGATTCCAGACTAAAGCTTTGGGTAGGCCTGAAAGAGTACGGATTCAATGAATGGAATATCATTGAAATAGAAAGGGTGGGGGAGGGAAGGGTTGGACATTCTCTGAGAGGGAGCAGTAAGAGAGGAGATAGATCCGTAGTCCGTGCAGTGGAAGGGGCGTTCACTCCCGTCAGCTGGGCACGTATTAGTATCTACCTGTGCGGGTCGGGAGCGAAAAGTCAATCACCCCCTAAAAGCAATAAAAACAATATATGCAGGTAGCAAAGCGAGTGCGAGAGTAAATGGACAACTGAGTGACAGGTTCGATATTAGGCAAGGTGTTACACAAGGATGCGTTATGCCCTTTTGGCTGTTTATTATATTTATGGATAATTGTCTATAAACGGCCCTCCTCGACGAAGGTGTGGATCTCGGGATAGTGAAGGTGCGTGGGTTAGCGTTTGCAGATGATAAGGTTGTTATGGCAGAGTCAATCGAAGGCTTGCAAAGAATGTCGACCAGACTGAATACTAGCATAAAGAACATGGGCCTTAAAATTAACGTGAATAAAACAAAAATTAAGATTTTTGGAAGGAAGGGTGAAAAACAATATGCAACATTGCCCTGCCCGATGAGAGGATAGAACAATTTGATAAGTTCGTCTAGCTTGGCAGTATATTTACTAATAACGGAGAGATCGATGGAGAAATAGAAAGGCGTATGGACGAGGGTACGAAGGTTAACAGCAGGGTAGGAATCATTGCTAGAAGTAAAAATATAACAAAGCTAAAATTGCGATATATAATTCTATACTTGCACCCACTGTGATTAACAGTAGCGAGACCTGGACTTACAGAAAAGTGTGACGGCAAATGGTTGATAAGAAATGCATGATGAAGAGTGTTAGTAGAGGGAGAGACACCTGAAACGAAATATCACGTGATTGTATTCCAAAAATGGGTCCGTGAATGATAATATATGCCGGGACAGTCCCGTGCAGACTATTCCATAATTCAAACAAAAAATTCCTTCGACATATTGGGCTGTAACCATCTTGAGCCTGAGGGAAAAATGAGCTTCCTTTTTTTTTTTTATAATAATAATCTGAGCTTACCTTTTATTGCAATAAAATATCTAAAACTTCATTTATTTTCTTAAAATATTCGATAATATAATCTTCACTGGATATCTCATTTTATTTGGTTCTTATTTTGGTGCTGTACCTACCTCTCTATAATTCGAGATTATAACAGCCTTAAAATTCGCGAAGGATAACAATACTTTTATTTAGTTAACATTTTCTTAAGGAAACGACTATTCCTATTTTATTCTCTTTATTTTGTATTTAATCATTATCGTCGACAGGAGCGGTGTGATTGATTTTCTCGCACTTAGTTGTTTAAAAAACTAAAATTGTTCAAAATATATTTTCCTACAGAAATAAATCCGTATTTGTTAGAATAAGACTAAAACATGTGTATTACGTGAAAAGAATGATCTAAGGTGGTTAAAATACCTTCACAGACCAGAGGGCGAAGTAGACTTCGTTCTGCTCGTCCGTGAATTTATAGAAAATATTATTTTATGTTTTATACTGAATAATTTAAAATCAAGTGATAATTTTTTCACGTAAAATAAAACTGTTTAAAGTTCAACTAGGGTAGCGACGTTCCACTCATTAGTGTGATCATATGAGTCACATTTATGCGAGATCAAGAGAGTAGAAATTCTTTTCTACAAACGGAGATTATTACCAAAAGACAATTTTGACATTTAATCTAAATGCATAGTGGAAATAATACTTATTAAAAGCCACTTTCTTAACCAGAGTGAGCAATAAACTCCGTTCTGCTTATAAGTGATTCAATAGCAATTATCACTGTTAATCTGTGTAAAATGACTTCATGGAACATAGTGCGAAGTAGATCGTTTTAGACAGGTCTTTACTCGTCGTATGCGCACAGACACTAGGTACAATCATACGGATTTAAATTTTATATTCTCATAAAGAAAAACGCGTATTCCAAATACCTGAAGCATTAGAGAAACTCACGAGCGATTCACAAGGAATTTTATTCTTAAGCGAGATAGTATGAGACTAGTTGTGGAAAGTAAACCTCGATCTCGCCGCAGTCCAGCTCCCCACTATGTGCCGTGAGACCTCAATGAGAGACTCACGAGTCTGCGTGCTCTAGTTGCTTCTCATGTGTAGCAACTTCGTGAGGTTTTTACATTGATGTTAGCCTGTTTGTCTACAAACAAGCTTTAAAAAGTTCTATACTGAAAAAATTGTTGAAAATTGTTAATTTTGTAAAAATTGTGTTTTTTTTTCAATCGTACAAAGAGATAACTCTAATTGAATTAAGAATCCGTTAAGTTAGATATTGGAGTAGAAACAAACTCGCCTGGAAAGACTTCTAGGATTTAGTTATTTTCAGGAATAAATTTATTTCAGGATAAATTTTTAATAACTTACAGGTATTCATCCTGGAGTATAACAAATATTTCGCTACATTTTTAGAAAATTTTTTTGGAGAGAAAGTTTGGAAAAGTGACACAACACGCGGTTAACGTTATAACAAAGTTTTGAGGTTAGATGAATCAAAATATTTAAGAAAAAAGCGGGAAAGGTAGTTGAAGCTTTAGAATTATACTTAAATTCTTCATACTGTCAATTTATTAATAAATTCTATCAAAAAATTTTAGGATTGCCTATGGGCTCTCCTATCTCAGCTGCTGCTGCAAATATAGTATTCGATACCTTTTTACTTCCGTTATACGACACTTTAATCTGTATTCCGAAAAATAAAATTAATAGAATTCTTGAAAAATTCAATTCTATTGATGAAAAACTAAAATTTACACTTGAACTCTCTAACGGTAATAAAATAAACTTTCTAGATTTAATATTATGTATAGAAAACAATAGAATTATCACTGACTGGTATAGAGAACCAATATGGTCAGGACGTTTTTTAAATTTTGCCTCGGATTACCCTCTGTACAAAAAAATTGGGGCAATCTACGGCTATGTAGACAGAACTGTTAAATTAGCTGAAAAAACTTCATAACAAAAATTTAGAATCGATGTTTAGTGATTGGAATGTCATCCACACTGTCAAATTTCCTTCGGTCGTTGTTATCAATGATGAAGTGAATTCATGTAAGAATGTGTTATTTTGGTCATACGGTCCAGTAAAAATAATAGTAGATTCAGTTGCCAAGAATCAAGCTTTATTCGGCAATTTCCTTAAAAACCAACGTACGTTTCGACCTTGTTGCAGGCCTTCTTCAGGGTAATACATAACCTAAGTTAACATAATTTACACAGATGTAAGAACACTTATAATAAACAAAAAAATTGAAATTTTTTTTTAATTTACCTGTAGTGATATTAATTAAATCATCCAAGACATTTTAAGTTTTGGTTATTTTCCAAGATAAAAAAAAAACACATATTTTTGGAGTGAACCAAAATTAGTTTTTTTTTTGTATTATTGAGGATTAAAATTTATAAATAACATAATGTAAATAATGTCCTTTGAAACATTTAAAATTGAAACCTCAAAATTCCGAGGCTTCAATATAGTGATTTTACTACCTTTTTGTATAAATAAACGAACACAAGGTGTTTTGATTTGAAAGGACAAACGTGGACTAACGAAATACATTATGGATAAAGTCATATTTTCATAAGTAATTAATAGAGGCGGATATTAAGATAGATACCCAAATGAAAAGTGGGCCAAAGTAAGTTGAATTTAAAAATCGAAATAATAATTTAATTTTTAATTTTTAAAGTTTCTATATAAATCTTTTATAACATGGTTTGATAAATTTCATTTGTATTTAACATTTCGGTTTTTAAATTGATTGAATTTTTAATTAATTTCTTTATACAAATGGACTCTAGGATTCTTCGTTTGTTAGTATTGTATTCACGAGCTAAAATTTTGTTATTATTAATCTCAAAATAAAAATAATGATTAAATTGCCAAGCATGTTGTGACAAACCAGTATTTTGATTGCCTGATTCACAATCCCGTTTATGTTCATAAATGCGAGTTTTGAGTCTCCTGCCAGTTTCACCAACATAAATTCTATTGCAACATTTACAATTTATCATATAAACTATACAAGATGAGTTTTCTTTGTTGACTTTATCTTTATTTTTTAAAAAAGAAAATTTATTAAGTGTGTGGTTTTTTAGAGCCCCCTTCCTTCGGCGCACGTCACATATGGTAACGACACCTTAAGCTCAGATTTATTGTAATTTTCATTCCATTTTGTATTTTTAGACGAATTATTGTAAATTTCATGTATTCTTTCTTTGCTGATTTTATTTATTAATTGAAGTGGGTAATTATTTTACATTAGAGTAATTTTTAGTTGACCTAAATTTTCTTTAAGGAATTTAATATCGCTCAATTTAACACATTTATCAATAACACCTTTAATTAGACCAATGTTTTGAGAAAATAAATTATGGGAGTTATAATTGAAATAACGTCCTGACCAAGATATTTTCCTATACCAAATTGTAGTTAAATTACCTTCTGGAGTTTTTGTAATTAATAAATCTAGATAAGTAATAGAATTATTTACTTATTTTTCAATAGTGAATTTAATTGAGTTTTCCATATTGTTGAAAGTGTTAAGGAGTTGACCTATTTTTTCAGTAGTAACAATTGCTAGGATATCGTCCACATATCTTTTGTAAAGAATAGGAGTGAAAGTTAAACCATTAAGAGCCCTTTTTCGGTATCTTCCATTACTAAATTCGAAACAATAGGGGATAATGGAGAGCCCATAGGGCAACCTGAAATTTGTTTAAAAAATTTATTATTAAAAAAGAAAACTGTGTAGTTTAATACTGTTTTATTGGCAATTAAAAATTCTTTTTTGGAGATTCTTGTTAAATTATGATTAAAATTTAATTTTTCTTCAATAAAATCTAATGCAAGGTCTAATGGAATATTATCAAACATAGATACCACATCCAGTGAAACTATAAAATGTGAATCAGGAACTTCAATATTAAGCTCTTTTTGTAAATCCCAACTATTCTTTACAAACGCTTTATTTTTACCTGAAATTGGTTTTAAACAATTAGATATGTATTTTGCTAAATTATAAGTTGGGGAACCTACTGCGGAAACAATCAACCGCCATGTTAAGTCTCGTTTATGGATTTTTGGGAGAGCATATGCTGCAGAGACAATACTGTTGTGTGTTTTTAATTTGTATGCCATGCTTTCATTTATGAACCTTTTTCCCCTATCTAATTACAATGTCATTACACTTTTGCTCAAAAGTTGGAACAAGACTAGTTTTGATATTTTTGTATAAAGTGATATTTTTCAATAGATTTTCAACAGTTGTTATATAATCATTTTGATTTGCAGCTGCCATTATATTACCTTTATCAGCCTTTAGTACTATTAAATCTTTATGTTTATTTTGAGATTTTTCAATGGGTTTTGTCGGTATTTTGTTAACATTAAAAGGATTACCATGTTTGTTTCCTTATGCTAAAATTTCTGCAATTCCATTTGGGATTTGTATATTTTATAAATTTTTAAAACATTTTTGTAATCTAAAATCTGTATATGTTACTTTTTACTTCAATTTTTTTTTTAAATAAATCAAACCTTTTAATATTTTAATATATTAGATAAATGTCCTGAATCCTTTATGTTTCTAATTAAATGATTGATTTCATAACTGAAACATTTTTTTTTTTTTTTTTGAAAAATTAACTTATTTTTTGTCAAATTTTGGAATTATAGTATCATTTCAATTATGTAAATTACATTTGTTTGTTTGATGTTGAATATGTGCTGGAATTAGAGCTTTTTTTCTACATCTGATTAAGTAAGTGCGTTGCTCCTTAAGATTAACTTAAGTTCTATTAGTACGTATCCAATTTCATATAATTTGTCTCGAAGCATCACCATACTTTCTTTGTATGTAGTTTAAATAACCCATGATATCGCAGAACGTGACTGACCTTGATTTAATTATCTATATTCAGTGATTGGAATATCATCCACCCTGTGAAATTTTCTTCGACCGTTGTTATCAATAATGAAGTCAATTCATGTAAGAATGTGTTATTTTGGTCATACGGTCCAGTAAAAATAATAGTGGATTCAGTTGTCAAGAATCAAGCTTTATTCGGCAATTTCTTTAAAAACCAACGTACGCTTCGACCTTGTTGCAGGCCTTCTTCAAGGTAATAAATAACCTAAGTTAACATAATTTACACAGAAAAACGGCTCTTAATGATTTAACGTTCACTCCTATCCTTCACAAAAAATATGTGGACGATATCCTAGCAATTGTTCCTACTGAAAAAATAGATAAACTCCTTAACACTTTCAACAATATGTTAAACTCAATTAAATTCACTATTGAAAAAGAAGCAAATACTTCTATTGCTTATCTAGATTTATTAATTATAAAAACTCCAGAAGGTAATTTAAATACAAACTGGTATTGGTCAGGACGTTATTTGAATTATAACTCCCATTATTTTTTCCCTCAAAAATTGGTCTAATTAAAGGTCTTATTGACATATGTGTTAAATCGAGCGATATTAAATTCCGTAAAGAAAAAATAGATCAAATAAAAATTACTCTCATGAAAAATAATTACCCACTTCAATTAATAAGTAAAATCATCAAAGAAAGAATACATGAAATTTATAATAATTCGTCTAAAATTACAAAATGGAATGAAAATTACAATAAATCTGAACGTAAGGTGGCGTTACCATATGTTGAAGGACTTTCGGAACGTCTTAGGGGTTCTTAAATTATTATTATTATTATATCATTAAGCCGTTTCCCTTTCGGGGTAGGCGTGAATTGCTCGGTTGGATAGTAGT